>JAWQFY010000364.1:0-34793 GCA_037055185.1 Capillidium rhysosporum | reverse complement strand
AAAATATAAAATTTCAAAAATTTAATATATTATTTTTAATATATTAAATATTAAAATAAATTAAAATTAAAATTTTTTACTTTATAAATTATAAAAGAAATAAAAGCTTATAGCTTATTTTAGCTTAAAAATAAGCTAATAGCTATAGAAATTACTATAATTAAATATATATTTAAAAATAGTTATATAGTTAGTAATATAGCTAAAATTATTAAATATTTAACTTTTACTATAAGTAAATATAAATATATAAATACTTTTAATTTATAATTAGTTTAAATAAACTACAAAATTATAATACTATCTCAAATTTTAGAATAATTAAAACATTAGCTTAACTAGTCTAATTTAAATATGCTTTTAAATATTTAAAGCTATTTTTAAAAGTATATAGCTTATAAAGTTATACTTTTACCTCTTTATAGATTTTTAAGTATAAATAAAATTAAATAGTTTTTAGACTTTGCAAAATAGTATATAATTAAAATAGTTTGGAAAAAGTAATTAATATAAGCTAGAAATATACTTTTTAAATATACTGATTATCTAAATAATATAATTTAAGAAATATAATATTAAAGACAAGAATTATATATATTAGTCTAATCAAAATTATGAATTTAACTATATAGTAGATTATAACTTATATTAATTTAGTAGCTTTAAAATTAATGTTTAGAAAATACTTAATATATATATAAATTTATATTTAGTATATATAAAAAATAATTTTAATGTTAATATTTATATAAATTTACTTAAATAGTTTTATTTTAAGTTTTTTTAAAAAGTTTATTTAAAAAACTATTAAGCCTTTTTATATATAACTTTACTACTTTCTACACTACTATAATAATTAAAAATCATATTAAAAATATTAGTATTAATATTTTTAATTAATCTATATATAGCCTAAACTTTAATCTAATTAAAAATACCTAATTAGCTTTTAAGTTTTACTTAGAAAATATTAAAAAAATTACTAAAATTATATTTTACTTTTTTATATGTAGTAAAAAAAAAGAATATTAAAGATTTATAAAATTATATTAAAAACATTTTTTTATTTTATAAAGAAATAAAATATTAATAAAGCTACTTTAAAAATATATATATATATTATAAAAAGTTATAGCTAAAAGCTATAAATTTTAATAAAGTAGTTAAAGTTAAAGTTTATAGCTTTAGCTATAAAGAATAATATTAAGTATTATTATACTATCTTAATATAAATATGCTTTTTTTTAAATTATTATAATTAAATTTTTATTATAAAATATTCTTTAATTTAAATTATATTTAATATATATATTATTTAAATATAGAAAATTTAAATATTAATAAACTTAAATATATTTATTACAAGTTTTATTTTAGCAATATAAATATACTAAAAAAATTTAATTTAAACTTTTTTAAAAACTAAATTAATATTAATATATTATTTATTATAAAATAATAAATAATTTTTATTATTTAAGTTTTTTTTTCTTTAAAATATTTAGATATAGTTTAGTATATTTAAATTTTAAAAAAATATAATACTTTTAAAAATATTACTTACTTTATAAAAATTTTAGTTTTTAGATAAATTTTAGTAAAATATGCTAAAAGTTTTAAAAATATATATATAAAACTAAATAAATTTTATTTATTTATTTAGTTAAAATCTAATTATATTAAGTTTTTATAATTTTATTAAAATTTTAAAAATAGTTAATTTTTTATTTATTATATAGCTTATTACTTTTGAAATTATTATAAATATTTAAATATTATTAAAAAATATTAAAAATAATTTTTTTATAAATTTATTATATTAAAAATTAATTGTTAACTATTTTTAACCAGTAATAATTATCTAGTATAGGTAATTAAGCTAGAAGGCTAATTAAATATATAATAAAAAGTAAGAAAGTAAGTGCACTTCCTAATTTAAAAAAGATATAATAATATAATAGAAATTGTATCCTTAATAAAACTAGTTCTACTTATAATATAGCAGATAAAACAAAGATTAATATTAGTATAATTTTAGTAATAGGCAAGATTGTAGCAGTAGGTGTTACTAGTACCTTAATACTAATAAATATAAAGTAAGTTAATATTTCTCTTACTATAATGTAATTAACTTTATTCTAAAAACATCAACTTTACTTATCTTTCTTCTTGAACTTTAAGAAATTATATAACTAATATAATTTAACTAACTAAAAATAAAGTAAATTAATATTTTTTTTTGTTTTTAATTATAAATATAGTTTTTTTATTATAAAAAATTTTGAGGTAATTTGTATAAGGTTTATTTTATAAGCATTTTATATAATTATTTCTAATCTATAGAATTATACTCTGTCTAATATAAATAATTTATAATAATTACCTGAAATTAGAAGTTTTTTATATTTTTTTGGAAATATATTGAATTAGTAGTATTTATTTTAGATATACCTAAAATATAGGCTAATAGTAGTTTTATACTACTATAGTTAACATTAATATATTTTAAATTTAATTTCTTTTACTTTATAAATTATAAATATTATATTTAATATTTATTTAATATTTATTTATTAAATAATATTAAAATATATATTAACTATTATTAATGATTTTTTGAATAATATTACTATAATAATATTATAAATATAAGTTAAAATTTTAATATAATAGGGATATATTTAAATACTAAAAAATACTATTTATACTTTAAATAATAATAAATAAAGATATTAATTTAATAATTAAATTATTTTTGTATAGTATAAATAAATTTTTATAATTATTAATATAAGCTTATATTAAAAATATTAAAAATATATATTATTATAATAAATACTATTTTTATTAGCTATTTATTAGTAGCTTAATTTACTTTTAAACTATTTTTTACTATATATATATATATCTATTAGATAACTTTTAATATAAATTATTTACTATTTATATTTTAAAGCTTACTTAGTATTTTTATAAACAAACTGCTAATATATTATTTAGGTATATTTTTTTACTTAAAAAAACCTATATATATATATTTAAAATTTTTAAATTTTTTGAAATTTTAAACTATAATTAAGCAAAAATATTTTATTTTAATTTAACTATATTTTAAAACTTATATAATTATTTTAAAACTAAGCTAATAATTAGCTAAAAAACTTACTTTTGATTAAAGCTTATAATTAACTAGATTATTTACTTTTTAAATAAACTTATAAATAATTAAAATACTTACTATTATTTATAAATATAATAAAGCTAATATACTTACTTTTAAATTAATTACTTGATAAAAATTTAAAACTTAATATAATTAGATTTTAAATAAATAAATATTTTAATTTTAATCTTTTTAAAGTATTTTACTAAATTTATTAAAAAAATTATTTTAAAAAATAATAATAATAATAATTGCTTTTTTTAATATATACTTAATTATAATAAGTTTATAGTTTTTAGCTTAAATATTTATTATAATACTTATTTATAAGTATAGTATAAGCTATAATTTTTTTAATAATTATATAATAAAAATTTATATATAAATATATATCCTTTTTTTTAAATTTAATATATTATAATATTATAAAAATATATATTAAAAAATTATAAATAATAGCTAATATATATATATTTTTTAGTTAATTTTATTAGCTTAAATTTTTAAAATTTTAAAAGTAGTTAATTACTTATTTATTTTTTAATTTTTACTTTATTAAATTGTATAACTTGTTATACTTTAAAAGATTAGAGTTGATAAATATAGTACTAGTAATTTTTATTAAAAAACTATAATTTATTTAATATTTTAATTTAAAAATATTAAATTAAAAAATATTTTTACTAAAAAATTATTTTAATACTAAGTAAAAAATAAAAAATAGGCTAAAAAATTAAATAAATTTTTATAAATGATACAATTGTAACTTACAATTACAATAACAACTTTTGGCTTTTATAGAAATTCTATATATTAAATAGCTTATTTAAAAAATATTATAATATACTATCTTTATTTTATTTAATTAATTAACTTTAATTTTTTTTAAAAGTTAGTTAAAATTAAACTAATATTTAAAACCCTTATTATTAAATCATATATATAAAAACAAATAGTTAAAGAATTTAGAATTATTTTAATAGTTAACTAAAATACTAAAATTAGTTTAAATATATAATATACTAAAAGTATTTTATATATATATGTAAATAATTAAGCAAAAATTACAATATTTAATAAAAATACAATTATTTTATAAAAAAAGTATAGTTAGATACTGCATTGAAAAATATAAGTATAAAGTATTATAGCTATTAATTCTGTTTATATTTATCTATAGTTACTAAACTCTTCTATTATTATAAAGAGTTTTAAAAGCTTAAAATATATATATACTTAAATAGAGTAGAATCACTCAATTAATATTCCTTAAAAACTAAAGGTATTATATTAGCTTTCTCAGAACCTATGCCTGTTTCTCCATAATACTTCTTTACCCTTATGCAACTCAAGCAGTTAAAAGCCATTGCATGGCTTTTTGGTTTATGAGCTATATGACTTTAGTTTTGGCTTTTGAATGACGAAATTAAATTTCCCTAAATTAAAATTGAGTATTGCTTTGTTTTAGTAAGCGAATGACTAGACCGAACAATTTTAAATTTGTAATCTTTCGATTGAACTTATAGCTTAGTTCTAATTAATACTACCAAAATCAAATTAGATCCAAGGGTATATCATTGTATAAACATTATGCGATCTCAAGGCCAAAACTTCGATAGAAATCCTATTTCACTTACAGAGAGAGCTGCATCACATAGTCTTAACTTAAGTGAATCCTTAGATTTAAGATTTGAAAACGTTTTTGAAGCTATAACCAACTTTAAAGAAGAAATTAAAAAAGATCGTTTACAAGAAATTAATTTACTCAAGAGCTATATCCTAGAAAATTCCGACCTAAGTGTTCGTTACTCAAAGGTAGTTCTTGTTTTAAAGAATTTCTATAACAGTTTAGTATTATGAGCTTTGCCATGCTTTTTATGATCATATATCTCAACAAAAGGAGTCTATTTCAAAGGCAATGACATTACTTAATACTTTGATTAGTACAATCCCAGATGATGTAAAAATTGATAAGTATTTATTCTAATTATTTTAAGGAAAAAAATAAATTTACAAATCCATTGAATGAATTATTCGATTTGATTGATAAGGTAAATTCATTTATTTACTTTTAGGTAACAGCTAGCTAGATTCAATTCAATGAGAGTAGTATCAGGCTTAATGAATTTCCAGATTATAGGGGATTTTCTAATGTGGTACGATTTGAGTTAATATTTAGATTAAACCACCAATTTTAGGCATCCGTTTCTAAAATGGCGCTTGAAGAAAACGGTAAAAGGCCCCCTAGTCCAATACAACCAAAAGAAACCAGTATCTAACTATTAATATTGCTAACTAACTTATATAATAGATAAGAGCACTAAAATATCTAAAGTACAAGAAAATGAGGTACTTTTATATAATTTTACTTTCTAATTTTTTTAGCAAATAGGTAAATCCTTAGATAACCACTTACTAAAGAGGATTAAGAAAATATAGATAATAAACCATTAGTCGCACCAGGTATATCAAACGAAATATTATTTATCTAATTGCTTTGATATTTATAATATATTTTAAAAGAAATTATAAATGATAAAATATCCAACGCCAATCCACCCTCACAAAATGCTAAAGCACAAAACCATCTTAGTTCTCAAAATAACCATATAGATGAACGGGATCCTAGCGAATCTGATCAGTAATTTAAAATAAGTATTTTTTTCTAATCCTTTTTAGACAAGTACTTGTGTATAATTATTGTCACTTATACGATTCTAGCACCACTCGGAACCTTCTACACAAATTACAGTGAAACAAGAACCATATGTTAATGATGGTGCTATAGTATTATCAAACCAAGTTTCACCATCTGAAAAACTTCCCGGGCTGACTCCACTATGTTCTCTTCCACATGGAGATGTTGTATGTTCAATAACTTCATCTGGATATGAGGCTAGGCTTATTTATACCGGTGGATTTGTAAAATTAAGCAATATTGTATCTTTAATCCTTATTTTAAATAGGGTACTGTTAAAATTTGGGATCGAACTAAAAATTATTATCTGCCTGCCTTATCTCTTGAGTCAATGGTAATTTATTTATTTACATTAGCTAATTTTCAGCAAAATTATATTCGTACATGTAAAATAACTCCCGATGGCAAATATTTAATCGTGGCTGGTGAATCGGATCGTATTGTAGTTTGGGACTTAACCAAAGTAATATTTTATACCTATACATATTGATTTTTTTAGTCACCTCCAACTAGCTTGGTAACTTTAAACATGCCTAGTATGGCTGTGTACAATTTAATAATTAGCAATGACAACCGCTTCCTGTTTGCTTGTAGTAGCAACGGTGATATTGTCGTTTGGGATTTTGCTACTTTTAAGGCTATTAAGTTCGTTTTATATAAGCTAAATTTCTAATTTCTTAGGACTCTTATCGGACATACTTCGGGCGTTACATGTGCTGACTTGACACCAGATGGAAAAATGCTTATATCTGGTAAGGTATATATTTTGAGCATCACCTTATGTTTTTAGGTAGCTTAGATCGAACAATAAGGGTATGGGACACCACTGATTTAGAGGAGGTGGCTTGCTGTCTCCTGGCTTGTCCCATATTTTCGCTCGGAATAGGTTGCGCCGGGCCATTTACAGAATCCAATGCACTTGTTTTTGTTGGGTATAGACTTAATACTTCATGGTAGCTAATTTTTCATAGACTTGAGGACAGCCATATAGCTCTTTTGCCTTTCTTAGAGCTACTTAGAAACTCAAGTAGCTTGGCCACGTCACATGAAACTTTATCTGGACATTCAACTTGCGTAATTTCGCTGAGATTTGCAATGACTAGGGATAGATTTGTATCCACTGGGAAGGATGGGCTAATTGCAGGCTGGCGTTTAAATCCACATAGTCCAAGTATAATTAGAACTTTTGTGGTAACTAAGCTTTATATGTTAACCTAACTGTTTTTAGTACAATGAAAGAGCTTCTGTTCTTACATGTGAAATCTCCAAGGATGGTTCAATTTTGGTTACTGGCTCTGGAAACAAATCTGCTAATGTTTATGCAATCAATTGGTGATTTGTACATTGTATGCTATAATTAAACTATACAAGCTATTTAACTTTTAATTACTAACTTAGATTGCAAGAAAAAAATCAGTTAATATACATCTTTTATTCAATTTAAGCATTTAATTTTAGTTTTTTTAAATATGCATTTATTCTTAAAGCATATATATAGATAGCTGAAAAGAGTTAATATATTTTGCCATTACTTTAAAGACTATTTCAGCTTTTAAGTTTTATTTAAATCCTGCAAAACAAATACATTTTAAATGGCTATTTTAAAACTTAATAAAAAATTAATAGTTTTAATTTGCAGTAAATTTAAAAAATAATTGCATTTTTAGTTTAAAACTTAGCTTTATTAAAAAATTAACAATTATATAAAAGTTAACTTTTTAATAATATTTAAAGCAAAAATTAATAATAAAAGAATATATGTTATATATAACTTTAAAAAAGCTTTATTATTTTAAAACATTGTTAAAATTTATAAGAATTCCTATGTTTATAAGTTGCAAAATTTCATATATATTTTACTAATATAAGATATATAATATTATAGGCTTACTAAAAAGGTTAAATTAGTAAAAATAGTTAAAAATAAATATAAAGTACATTAAAATCTTATTAAAATAATTGAAAAATTTTATAAAAAGAAAATTAATAATTTGTTATATTTTTTAAATAATTCTTAATTTAATAAATTAAGCTTTAAATATTAAATTAAATTAGTATATAAAATAAATTTAATAATAATAAAACTTTATATATATATAATTTATTATATTTATAATTTTTATATTTTAATAAAAAATTATTACTATGAAATAATATAAATAAAAAATTAGCTACTTTTAAAAATAGCTGATTTATATATAAAAAGCCTAATAAAAATTCAAAAACTTAATATAATTAGGCTTTAACTAAATAAATAAATAAATATTATTCATTTAGTTTTATAATAATAGAAATTTTAACCCTTTTAATATATTTTATTAAAAGTTATATAAAAAATTTAAAAAATAAAGTAATTATATAGTAGCTAATACTTTTATTAGTATTACACTTTTTTAAAATTTAAATATATTAAAACATATTTAAAAATTTAAAAAAAAGGCTTTAATAGTAGAAATTATTTAATATAATAAAATAAATAATATATTAAAACTTAAAATATTAATATAAATTTAGTACTTTTAATAATTTATTATAAAAAATTTTATAATAATAACTTTAAAAAAATTATACTTATATTAAAGTGCTTTTTTAATGCTTATTTTTATAGTTTATAACTAAAAGCTATAAATTCTAAATTAAAACTACATTATTTAAACTATATATTTATTTATAAGTTTTTTTAAATTAGTTTTACTAGTATTTTTTTTAAAATTTTATAGCTTTATAAAGTCAAATATACTTAAATAAATTTATAAATTTTTTTTTACTATATAAAAGAAATAAAATATAATTTTAAAAAATTATTTTTAGCATTTTTAAGCTAAACTTAAAAATATTTAAATATTTTCAAAAAAGTTAAATTTAGATTAAGTATAATTTTTTACTATATAAAACTTTATTATAATTTTTAGTTATTATAATAATAATAAATGTATATTTTATATTAAATAAAAAAATTATATATTAATATAAATCAATAGTTATTTAAATAAACTTTTTAAAAAACTTAGTAAAACTGTATATTTTTATAGCTATATTATAAAATATTAATATTAAATATAAAATTTTATATATTAAAAATATATTTTTTAGCATATTAAATACTCTTAATACTATTAAAAAATAGCTTTAAAAATTAACTTTAAAGCTACTGAAATATTATACTAGTTAAATTTATATTTATTTTTACAACTTTACTATAAAAATATAAAAAATTCTATTTAAATAATTAATATATTATTAGTTTTAAATTTTACTTTAAGCTTATATTATTTTTTTTTAAAACTATTTTAATAATATATTATAATATTAAAGTTATACTTTAGTGCTTTATAAAGCTTAAAAACTATTTAATTTTATTTATATATAAATTTTTTTAGCTTTATAATATAGTTATAAAAATATAATTTTTATAATAGTTATTTTATTTTTACTTTATTAAATTTACTTTTTAAATATAATATAAGCTATTTTTTTTAAAAAAATTATATACTTATATAATACAAATATTAGTTTTTTTTATTATATAAATATATTAATACTATAATATTTAATAAGGTTTTAATATATTTTATAGTATTAGTATAGTAATATATTTCAGAAAATTATAAATAATAGTTAATATATATATATTTAATTAAGTTTATATATTAAATATTAAGTATAATATTTTATATTTTAGCTTATAGTTATAAATACTTATAAATTAAAATTTTAAAAACTATTAATAATATATAAAAAGTAAATAAATATATTATTGATTTTTTTAGTTAAATTTATCAGCTTAATTTTTATTATTTAATATTTATAATTATAATAAGCTACTTTATAAAAGTAATTAATTTTTTAATTTTTAACCTTAGCTTTTTAAATATTAATTTTATAATTTATTCATTTTTTATATTTTACTAATTTTATTAAATAATTAATTTATAACTTTATTATTAATATTTTTATATAAATTATTAAATTATATAATTTAAATAACTTTACTATTACTTTTTTTATTTTTATTTCTATTTTTTAAAATATTATATATTTTATTTAAACTTATATATTTTTTTAATAAGATTTACTTTTTATTTTTTACTTTTATTTATATATATTAAATAAAATTTTAAAAATATGTTAAATTAATAATAAATATAAAATATAAAAAGCTTTGTTTAATGTAAAAAAAAATTATTTTAGCTTAATTTAAATTAATAAAAATTTAAGATTAATATACTAGCTATAATTTTTATAACTTTAGTTCTAACTTTAAATTATTTATATTATATTAAAAAATATTAAAATAATAGTAAAACTTAACTTTTTTAAATAAAATATAATTAATAAAAAAAGCTAAATTAGTAATATATAGTATTTACATATATTATAATTTATATTTATATTTTTTATATATTTTACTATTATTAAGTTTTTAAAATTAGATTAAATTTATATTTTTTATTAAAAGCTATTTTTAAAAAAAGTTTATTTAGATATAATTTTACTATTTATATAAGTTTTTATTTAAAAATTTTAAATTATATATTTATTTTATTATTAGTATAAGCTTTTATTTAAAATATTATATTTAAATTAATTTAAATAATTTATTAGTAGCTTAATTTACTTTTAGAATAATAATATATTATAGATTTATTTACTTTATAAGCTTTAATATAGACTTTTTTTTATTTTTTAAAATTTACTTAATACTTTTATAAATAAATTTAAATTATATTATTTAAATATTTTTATTTATTTTAAATTAAGTTTTATACTAATATATTTTTTATATTTAAATAAATTACTATATAAAAACATTAATTTAAAAAGTTAAATTTAATTAAATAGTAGCTATTATTTAACTAAATAGTTATTTTAATTTTTTAGTAAATAACTAAATATTATATTTATATCTTATTAGCTTTTTTGTAAATTAATAGTTACAAGTTAAATATATATATTTTTTACTATTAGTATTAATTATTTAAACTCTTTTATATATATATAGTAAGTTTTTTATTATTGCTTATTTTATAATATTATTTTTAGCCTTTTTTTATTAACTAGTTTTTATAATAACATATTTAAAATATTATTAGATTTTAATTACTCTAATATTTTTTTAAATTTTTTTTCTTATTACTTTTGATAAAATTTTCTAAAAAATCTCTTTATTTTAAACACTTTTTCTTACTTTATTAATTTACTCAACTTTTACATATAATATTTTTCTTTATTTAAATCCTTTTTTTTAATATTTTTACTATTGGTTTTTATTTAAATTTTTGGATAATAACTTTAAATAGCAATATTTCTTTTAGATAAGCTTTTTCTTATTTTTTTAAATAGTATTAACTTATATACTTTGCTTATATAGCCTTTTAAGCTTACTTTTAACCTTTTTTAATAGCTTAACTTTCTTTTAATAAGCTTATATTAACTATAAAGTTAATATATATCTAAATTATAAATAAATTTTTTATTTAATTAATTAGTTAAGTTAAAAATAAGTATTTTAATTAAAATATAAAGTTATATTAAAAGTGAATATTTTAGTTATTATAAAATTATATTAAGTTTAAGTATTTTAGTTTTATTATATTATTAAGTTAAAGTTAAGTATTTTAGCTTAACTATACTTTAAGTTTTTAAAATTTATATAACTTTATTTAAAATAAAAAAATATTTAAATATTATAATATAATATATTTATAAAATCATTAAATAAATTTAAAAAAATAAAATAAATATACTTATAATAAAATTTTATTTTAAAGATATATTAAGCTATTAAAAAATTATTAAAAAGAAAAATTTTAATTATATTATATAAAATTTAATATAAAAGCTTATACTAATAACAAGATTATTATTCTATTAAAAAAATTAAGTAAAAGCTTATATAAATATCAAAACTATATATAAATAAACTTTTAATAAAATAATTTATATTTGATTATTTAACTTATTATTTACTTTACTAGTAAATTTAAAAATGTTTTTAATTTTTAATCTTTAAAGTTATAGTTATTTATTTAAATTTTTAAAATTAGTAAAAGTAGTTAAAATAAAAATTATTTATTTTAATAGATTATTACTACTTATATTTATTATTATTATTTTTATTAAATTTAATAATAAAGTAATTAAGTTAAGTTTAATAAATTTATTATATATAATAATTTTAAATAAAAATAATATAATATGCAAATATTATATAGCTTAAACTTTTTTAATTATTTTAATATTTAAATTACTACTATATAATTTTAATTATATAAATTTATAAATTATTTTAAGTATAATATTAAATATTAACTTTTATTTACAGCTATTTAAAATTAACCTAATTGTAGTATTTACCTCATTTTATCATTATTTAATTAAACAAAGAAATTTTATTAATAAATAATCTATTAATAATAATACTTTAACATAAATTATCAGAGTTATTATATATAATAATATTCAATTAGATTAGTATAGTACTTTTTTATATAAAATAAGCTCTTTTTATTATTATATTTAATAAATTAGTCTACAATTTTAAAATAACAACTACTTACTATTTTAAATTACTAAACTTATTATTTTTGGAAATACTAGCTTTTATATAACAAACTATAAAAGTTAAATAGCTTTTAGAAATACTGACTAAAATTTAACTAGCTTAAATTAAAGTAAGCCTAATAATAAATATATATATTTAAATTTATTTCAAAATTTCATTATATTTATAGGGTAGCTTAGGTAGAATTCCCTAATTTTTAGAAGTAATAGTTTAAATATTTATATTTATTATTTAGAAGTTTAAACTTATATAGCCTTTAACATTTTCAAGATTTAAAAATATTTATATATTTGCATTTTTCCAAGATGGCAGAGTTTATCTTAAACTTAAAAGTAATACTAATATATCATGTTAATATTAATAAGGTATATGTGGTATAATTGTTTATTTGAACTTAGAAACAATATTTTATATCTAAAATATTTAGATAACTAAGTGAAAATTCATATATATTTTTAAAGAATTAATTTTTATATAAGATTATGAAAAATTAATAAGTTTTCATATTGTAATTGCTTAAAAAAGTATAGGATAAAAGAGTTACTTTAGTATTTTTTTGGTATTGAAAATAAGAATAATAAATAGTTAATTGATGAAATAACTAACTGTTAGATCTTCTGCCACTTGAATATCGACACAAAATCTGGTCTAAACTTTTGATGGAAGGTCTACGGCCTTTACTACTTTCATCTTTAGTATCTTCAATTTCAGTTTGCTTAGGATTAACCTTAGATCGCTTTCTAGATTTCATAGCTTCATTCCTATCTTTGAGAACACCGGTTGCATGCTGCGAAAACCTATCCTTACGCTCCACCCTTTTCGATAAAAAGAGACATTTTTTAAAATATATATACATACTAAAATGCTGCCCATCTACCTAAACTAGCTTTAACGTACAAAACATCTTTAGTATTCAAATTGATATTATCCAACGGGTTTAAATCGGGTAGAGTAGTAGATAAACCCAATTTGTCTACTTCCTACTCAATTTCTATAGATTTAGTACTTAACAGGTTACTTAATGGTTAAATATCCGATTCTTCAAAATTATCTGGAATCAATATCAACTGTTTGTATCATTCCTTACTTAAAATCTCTTTGTTAAATGTCTACATAAACATTGCTAATATATTGAATTTGGCTAACAGATCGGGTCAACTTGGTTGCTGTTCTTGGTTGGGGTTAGCTACCTCTAGGAATTGGCTTAATGTATCTTTAACTTAGGATATATTAGATTATATAGCTTCCAAATTGGTTGTTGGTATAAATATCTGTCGTTCTGAGTTCTATATTCTTTCCTTTTCTAACTATATTTTTTCAAACTATGAAATACAGCTTTATAATTTTGATTTCTTATCTGAACTACTATCAAAATGACGTTATTTAAAATCTATATTTTTACTTTTAACCTAGGTAAAAAATATATTGGATACCTATAACGACACAGATACACAATAGCGGAAATAAATATAATTAAATAGTATATATATATACGCGTACTATAAGTACGATTTTCTACAATACTAACTTAATAAACTTATAAAGTGTTAAGATTACCATAAAAAAGCTTAAAACTTAAACTTATTTCTCCAAAGTATAAAGAATAAACCTGGAGCATCATTAGTACTTAAAAACTACAAAAAATAATATCTAAATAATCTGTAAATTATAGTTATATAGATACTATAGTAAAATAGCTTATTATTTTATTTAATTTATTAATATATATTTATTATTTCTAGAACTTATAAAAATAATTATATAAAAATTAAACTAAAAGATAATCAGTTAAATTAAATTTCCCAAGATGTAAAAAACTCAAATCGATTTAAAGTTGGATAAATTGGTTAAATTTTCAATTTTCAGTTCTTTTTTTAAAAAGGTACAAAACCTGGGAACCTAACTAACTCCAACTTGACCCAACAAAGGAGAAGATTAAGTAGTAATAATAAATTTAAAATTATAAGTTATAGTTGAAAATAATTAATTTAATTTAAATAAAAGATGGTAGAAACAGTAAAACCATTAAAGACTAGTAAAAAAGACTGGCCAAAGTTAAATAACGTTATTGTAGACAAGCATAACAAGAAGAGTTATTTGACCCGGCAGTTTATAGGGGAAGGGGGGTTCGCAGTATGTTACCAAGTTTACGATACTATAGCTGATAAAGAGTACTGTTGTAAATGTATCTATAAGGTAGCTTTGAAAAGTAGTAACGAAAAAACTAAGATTATATCTGAAATCAATATAATGATGGGGTTGAAACATCAAGGGATAGTAGGTCTGCACAGTTACTTTGAAGATGAAACTTATGTCTATTTGATTATGGAGTTGTGTGAGAACGATTCTATGAATGACCTTATAAAAATTAGAAAACGTTTAAGTGAACCAGAAACTAGATACTATATGCTACAGTTATTAAGTGCAGTTGAGTTTTTACGTAATAAGAATGTCATTCATAGGGATCTCAAGTTAGGTAATATCTTCATCAACAAGGATATGCAGATAAAGGTTGGCGATTTTGGACTTGCTACGAAACTTAACTCTTTAAACGAAAGAAAACGTACTATATGTGGTACCCCTAACTACATTGCACCTGAAGTGCTATTTAGTAAGAACGGGCACTCGTTCGAAGCTGATTTATGGTCTCTTGGTATCATTTTGTATACCTTATTAGTAGGTGTACCTCCCTTTCAAACTTCGAAGACTAGAGTGCTATACGAGCGGATTAAGAACGCCGACTTTACTTTCCCGGAACATATAGTATCTGAAGAGGCTAAAGAACTTATTTCAAGTATTTTAACTACAATACCCGAAGATAGACCTCCGTTCGAAGCTATCAAATCGCATCCTTTCTTTACTAACGGACTAGTACCGGATTTTTTACCCAGCTCTGCGCTTAGATCCCCACCCGACTTCGACGAAGCTGGTAACCGTAATCAGCTTTTTTATATACTTTTTAACCTAATGCATTTATTATAGTCGTATCTCCATTAACTTCCAAAAATTCGACCAAAAGGTAACGAATTATATATATGCTTATATTTATTTGTTTTCTGTAGTTTACGGAATAAGGAAAGTCGAACACATTTGCTTTCTTCACCTAGCAAAGCTGAGGTAGAAACGGATATAGCGTCGACACCATCACCACCTACTTTACCTAAAGTTGCACCCGAAACTCAAGGTAAAAAATGCTTTTTTATCTAAACATTAAGTTGATTTTTTGTATAGTTTTTATTAATATGAAACAGAGCTTTACCAGCACGTTGTATAGATTGTACTTTGGTATACAATCGCAACAAATATGCAACCAGAACCGTAACCTTTTTTCAAATTGTTTTTTTAATACTTTTTAAAAAGAGAAATGCACTCTGGAGCCACCTAACTTCATTGTTAAGTGGATAGATCATGGTGACGCCTTCGGTTTAGGCTTCGAGCTGGTGGATGGAACTACCGGTGTGTTCTTTAAGGATTCTACCTCTTTAGCACAATCTCCCGACCATCAGTAAGCCAATTTTTCTCTTTTAAACTAAATTACTTGGTAGGTACTTCGAGTTCGTGTATTACCCGCCTAAATGGTCGGCTGAAGGTATCAAGAAAGACGTGTACAAAGTTGATCAACTTCCGACAAGTTTGAATAAGAAGTTCAAAGTACATAGTAACTACGTAGATTTTATGTTCTCGACCTTAAACCATGCTATCTCTTCATCCCACAAGCTGACTACACAGCTACCAGAACACCTACTCCACCCCCCGTCCTACGATCCCAAGTTGAATGCAGGTAACGAGGGATCACAACTACCTTACCTTACCAAGTTCCTAAGTACCAAGAGATGCTCACTTTTCCGGCTAAGTAACGGGACCGTACAGGTACGTTGTTTTTATGAGTTGTTAATTTAATACTTTTAGATCAACTTCAAACCCTGTCATACCAAACTGATCCTATCTCAAAATGGTAACATAATAACCGTAATTGATGCTGACGGCGATATGGCTTGCTACCGTATGTCTCAAGTCTTAGCTCACTTTTTACAATCCCCAGATCCTAAATTTATCAACTTGAAGAGGAAGAAGGAGTATACGGGGTACAAGATCGATAAAGAAAAATTAAGTAGATTTGCGGATGTGCCACAGAATAAACAGTTAGCTAAAGTGTCTTGGGAGAAGATTGTGGAATGTTTGGAGTATTTGATCGAAGTTCTAGACCATCTCATACAGCAGAAAGTCAATAAAGAGGAGAAAAGGGGTTAAGTCTTGGTTTTGTTTTTGAGCTTTCCTACTTTCTATAGAACTAAGCGAGTACTTTAATTACTACCGCACTTACTTTCATTTTCTTACATACCATCCCTCCCACTTCCATCCCTTCTACTAACTTCATCCTTGCCGTCCTTGTTCCCTGTTGAATTTATGTTAGATTAACCTTTTTTAATATAGTAATTAAATAATTATTGGCTGCCCTTTCATTATGTGATAGTATTACTAAATGTAACTTTAGTTTCCATTTCGGATTTTTTAATGTTTATGAGTGTAGTAAAAGGAAATAATTTTTATAAATAGGCTTATGCTAGTAAGTTATTAGAAAATTAAGTCGGTACTTTTTTTTAAATGCTACATAGAAATTTAGTATAAATTTTGTTTTTCAAATTGTTGATTAATAATATTAATTTTTAAGAGCTTATTTTAAAATAAGAAGTTAGTATTATATAAGAATCTGCTTTTTAGGATTGAATTCTAGTTTGTAATCTTATGTAATAGTATAGATAATAGTATTTATTAAAGAAATTAATTTAAAGTTAGAGAATTGTTATGACAACATTTGATCTGAGCTAGCTTAACTAATTAATTAATTTGGCTTAAATGTTTAGTTATCTAACTATTTCATTGAATCTAAAACTTAACAAATATGAATTATAATTTTTTCTCAGCTAAATTTTTTTTGTTAATTTATTAATTTTAATATATAAAAGTAATTTGTATGCTAAAAATATTTTTAAAGCCTATTTATACTATTTAGTTTTATCTATATAAATATTAATAAATATTATAGCAACTAATAAGTTAAAAATATTATTTATATATACAATATTAAAAAACTAAACAATATTTAAAAATTAACTAGATATTAATAAACAATTTATTTAATTTAATATACTATATTATAAAAATACTTTATATACTAATTTAGCAATACTATATTTTTTCTTATTTTTAATTTTGTAATTTTATATAACTTTTTTAAAAATTTTAAATATAAGTATATTTTAAGTATAATAAAGATTATTTGCTCTAAAAATAGCTTAAAATTTAATAATATAAATTATACTAAAAATATATAAGCTAGTATAATAATAAATTAAAATTTTATTTATAATTGTTATTAATTTACTAACTTTAAAATTAAGTTATTTATTTAATAACTAAAAAATGTATAATTTATTATTTTAACATTTAAAATATTTAGAATTTGAAATATAAATTTATTTATATTATAATAATTAAATTAATTTATTAGCTTAAATATACTAGTTAATTATATAATATTATTTAAATTAATATATATATATTAGTTATTAAAAATAAAATATTAATAGTATTTAAAATATTCAAAGAGTTAATAAATTTATTAAACTAAATTAGAGTATTAAAAATTTAATTTTTATAAATAAATAGTTAATTATCTAAATTTAAGTAAAGAGTAATAAGCTATATTTAATAAATAAATTTAATTAATATTAAAAGTATAAAATTTAATAACTAATATATACATATATTAATTTAAATAATATTAAATAATTAGTAGTTAGTAATAATTAATATATAAATATTATTAAATAAATTAAATTATTTAAATTAATAATAGCATTAATAAAAAATATATAATTAAATAATTATAAGCTAAATAGTTTTAATTAAAGCTAATTTTGCTTTATTTAAAATAAAAATAATTAATAATTATATATACTAAATAATTAATTAAAAGGTAGTATATATAATTTAAAACTATATTAAAAAAGCTACTTATATAAAAAATAGTAAAATATTTTAATATGAATTAAATTATTAATATTTTATATAATATAATACTACTTTAATTTTTTTAAAAAAACTAAAAGAAAAGCCTAACTTATTTAATATAATTAGATAAAAGTTATAATATTAAATTATAAATAGCTATAGTAGTTAACTTTACTAATAAAAAAACTTAGTTTAGATATAGTAAATATTTATATAAATAATTAAATTTATATTTAATTATTTATATATTAAATAAATAAAGTAGTTTTTATAAGACAAAAATAGAAAATAGTATAAATAACTTATAATTTTAAATAAAAATCCTAATATTTTAATAAAAAGCTCTAATATAAAATTAATAAAACTAATAAAAATTATATTAATAATAAGTTATTTTTAAGTAAAGTTATAATTAAAATATTTGGCAAGGCTTTAACTTTGCTTTTTAGTTTTATATATATATACTTTTTATTAATATTACTATATAACTAAGCTATATTAAGTTTTATTTTTAATTATAAATTACTATAATAAATAATATTTAATAAATTAAGATAAATTTTTAGCTATATAAAATATATATATATATTAATTTATATTAAAAAAAAATTAATAAAAACATTTTCAATATTTAATATAAAATATATTTAAGTTTTATAATTAAAAAAGTAGTATTGAAAATATTTAAAATTTTGCTTATAATAATAAAAAATATTTTTTAAAGTTAAGATTATAATAATGCATAAAAATATAATTAAAAGTTTGATTTTTAAAATAATAAATATTTTAAAACTAATAAAAAATTATTATTATAAAAATAAATACTAAATTAATATAATATAATATAAATTATAATTAAACTAATACTTATTTTTTTATTTAATTTTATATATATATTTTATAATTTTATTAAAAATAAAAAAACTATTAAGCCAAGTAAATTTATATATTAGCTATCTTTTATTTAACTTTTTTTTAAAATTTAAACATTTTTAAACTACTTTTTTATTTATACATTTTTATTAATAACTTTAAATAAATTATTTTTTATAAAATAATTTATTAAAAAATTGTTATTTTTATAGTGCTATATTTAAGAAAAAAAGAATAATTTTTTAAAAAATATTTTAATATTTTAACTTTAAAATATAAAAATAAAATAAACTTTTAGTATTACTAATTTATATTAATTATTTTTAAAAGTATAGTAGTTTACTATTTTTTATTTAAGGCTTATAAACTTTAATTATTATAATATATATTAAAAAGTAATTTGTTTAAAAATATTAAAAATTAATAAAAATATAATATTTACTATAATTTTATATTATATATATATTAAATATTAAATTATTTCATTTTTTAATATTATTGTTATTATTTGATTTAAAGTAGCTAAATATATATATATACTTTTATTTTTATATAAATTATTACTTTTTATTAACTATTTTATAGTATTTAATAATATTTATATATTATATATATTACTTACTATTAGTTATTTAATTAAAATTTTAGCTTTTTTAGTTTATTTTACTTATTTTATTATAACTTAATAATAAAGTTTATTTTATTTTTTATTATAATTAAAACTTTTTTATAATATATTTAAAACTTTCTATATAATACTTTAGCAAAAGTATTATATTAATATTTTTATATATTTTTATATTATATTTTATTTTAATATTTTAGTTAAATTAATAATAATTTAGCTTTAGTTTATATATTTAAAAAAAAAGTTAATTTATTAAAAGTATTTATTTAAATATTTAAATTATAAAAATCTTTAATATAAGTAGTAGCTAAGTAATAAATTTATATAAATTATAATAAAGAATATATTTAAAATTTTAAAATTAAATACTAATATAATAGTTAAAATTTATATAATTAGCAAAAAATAAATTATTTAATAAATAAGCTAAAAATAATCTTTATTTAATAAAATAAAAATATATACTATAGTTTACTAATTAATATTATTTATAATAATATAAATAGTAGTTTTTTATTATATTAGTATTTAAAAATATTAACTAAATTAAACATAGTTAAAATAATAAATCTTTTATTTATTTAATAATATTAAAAAAATTATAATAAAAAATAAAGTATAATAAAATTAGAAAAAATAATTAAAAGACAAAAAACTTTAAATTAGAAAACTATTTTTTACTAAAAAATTATATCTAGCTACTTAATTTTTAGTTTATTATTTTATTAGTATATTATTTATCTAGTTATTTATTAAATTTTTATTAAATATTTGCATACTATATAAATTTTATAAATTTAGTATTTTAAATTATATTTTTAATTTTTTAAATATATATATAGCAAAAAATAGTTAAGTTTATCATTTTTTAATTAAAAAGCTTTTATATAATTTTAGAAAATAAAACCAATTTTTTTTACAATTTTAACTAAATTAAGTGAATTTTAATATTTAAACTAAATAAAAAGTGTTTAAACTTATCATTTTTAGCTTAAAATATTTTAATAAAATTTTAAGATTTTATATATTAAAGTTTATAGTTTAAACTTTACTTAATTACTTTTAAATTGCTTATTTTTTAATTAAAATTTTATTATTATACTATTTAGTTAATTTTATTAATAAAAGTAATAAATTAATTTTTTTTAGTAAAATAGATTAAAATTTAAGTGTAGTTATTAAGTTTGAAATTTAAACTTTAAAATAAATTTGTTTGTATTTTAATAAATTAATTTAAATAAAATATAAAATACTTTATACTTTAAAAATTAGTAAATATATATATATATATATCTAATTTTAATAATTTATATTATATATATAATAATGTTAATTAAACTGTAGAAAAATATTAGAAATAGTATTTGTTTAAATAAATTAGTACTATATATACAATCTATTTTAAAAATTATACTTAATTTTATAATCTACGTATAAATTACTTATAATTATTTTTATTTTCCTATATTTTATACAATTTAAAAAAAGTATTAACAATTTGATATTTAATAATTTTAAATAATAGTAGAAAAAAATTTTTACTAATTTATTAGTTAATCTATATAAAATTTAAATAATTTATTATGTTATCTATACTACCAAATTATATATCAGATTTAAATACTTATATAAAATTTTAAACTTTAGTAATATTAGTATAAAAGACTTGTACTTTTAATCATGCGTTCAGAGCCTCTATAAGAGGCGTATTCTGAAGTAGTTGCTGTCCTAAAGGTACAACTTATTTTATAATTAAATATTTTACCTATATAAATATATTTATATATTTGAATGGCTTGACTTTTCAAAATTGGAAGTTAATTACTAACATTCTAATAAAGGCAACCATTAAATTTAGATCCAGTTTAATCATTAACAAAGTGGGGTGTAGTAAAAGTTTTTCAATGACAAATTTAAACTAGATTTTAGTGCTTTAAAATTTTAAAAAGTTATACGGTTCAATACGGAGTTTAAGAAACAGTAACTACCAATTTAATAATTTATAAATTGGTACTGGGAACTGTAATTAATTCCATACTATTAAATAAATTTTAATGTTCAATTACTAAAAGTATTTAATTTATTGTACAAAGTTTATCTCGGTATTTTAAATTCTCCTTATTTCTAACATCAGCTGATAAATCTATTGAGTTTATTTAACATAACTTTCTAAAAGTTGAAAACGGATTAAAATGGAACCAATTAAATCTACTTTTTACAATTCCAACTACCAATTGTACCATAAATGTTATTTTTCTATTGTTTTTAAAATAATATTATAGATGGTGGGATTTTATTACCAAAAGTAACCAATTGTCAGTTACAGTTCAATTTTAAATTTATAGTAATGAGATTACTATTTTATACAGAACTTAAATCGATATAAATTTTAGAACGAATAATTTATAAATTTATAAAATAAATTAACATAAAAAATATTTTAAAATAGCTTTATTTAAAAAAAAGATTGATTTTTATTAGTAGTATTTGGATTCTATTTAGCTTTATAAGCTCAATAAATTTAAAATTAAAACGATTAAACAAAAAATAAAATTGAAGTTAATAGCAATTGACTCGCTCTTATAAGTAGTCGATTCCGTTGTAGAATTTAAAGTTGAATTTGGTTTTTCCTCTTTAGAAGTTGAATTCGATATAGAAGTACTATTCTGATCATCCAACAATTTAGATTTACCATCGTTATCGTGGTAGGCGGTAGTATACCCTCTACACGTTTCAATGGTAACGAAGGTGTAACCCTTATCTCGGACCAATTTAATAATATCCGGTATCCTAGCTAGAACTGGGGGAGTAGTTTCGTGTTGTAAGGAGATGAAAGAATCCAGTTTAGGGTTAGATCCCCACACCCTTCTAGCTATTGAATCATGAATTTCACTAGGGTTTCTATCGCGTACCGCCCAGTCGTAGGTATCCAAATTAACTTGAGCTGGTTCGTAGCCAAGTGAATTCATAGTGGCAGTAACTCGATCACTTATAGCTAACCTAGGGCACCGCATGAACAACGGCTTCCTATTTATATATTTTATAATGAGTTCCTCCGTTTTTTTCATCTCATCACGAATTCCACTATCGCTTACGTCGGGAAGCCATGGGTGGCTCCAAGTATGTGAACCGATCGAATGGCCAGCGTTAAATATCGTTTTAAGTTTAGGTCCATATTTCGGGTTGTTGAGTTGCATACCGATTACGAAGAAGGTAGCTTTTACCTTAAACTTTTCCAATATACCTAATAACTCTTCGGTGTACTCAGTCGGTCCGTCGTCAAAAGTTAAAGCAAACATACCCGGTTTGACACAGCTTTGAAACGACTCCAACTTACACCTGCCACAGTCTAAAGGGCAACTGATACAGGTCTCTATCCCATCACCAGCACACTTCCCATCACCACATTTTAAACCATTTGGTATACTTGTGTCGCACATAAACGAACTGCACCAAAGCAGTAAAATTAAAAAGTAAAAGGATACCATCGCTTTTCGAATATAAAATGAATTGATTTTAAAGGCTCAACACCACTATATTTATATACCTTTGAATTTGTTCAGTAACTACGCTGCCTTATTTCTCAACATGTTCTAAAGGAGGTAGCTGTTTTGCTAATAACATGTTAGAATTATTTATCAAAAGTATTAAATATTACCGAATTTTGTACCTAGAATATAAAATCTATAATAACAATTTATTAGTTAAATTTAAAATTAGGAGCAGCTTTTTCGTTAATCCGATAGTGGGTCGATTCTATTGGTTCTATCGGGAAGTAAAGCTTGAACTAGATTTTAAAGAATAAAGTCAAGTGTGATACATTAAGATAATTTACTTATATAAACTGAAAGCTTGATTTTATTGATAACGTATAAAGGTAAGTCAGCTCGTTATCCGCCCTTATAACTTTCTATTTTAAAGAAATATTTAAACGGTACAGTTTAATAGTATTAGCAGTTAACAGTACGTTAACTGTGAATTTAAAAACGCTAAGGTTACTTTATAGCAGTGAAGGGATAAAAAAGCCAATTTAACTCGCATAATCCCGCAAAGGTTGGTAGTACTCCGATACACCTTTATAAGGGTATACCTATTTGAGATATTAGATTCATTAAAGGCGGACATTCTTGAAATTATAGAGATTTGGATGTGAAAATTATTTTTAACTTCATAAATCGATTAATTTTTATGTGATTGTCTATTTCGCTTTACCCCTTCAACTTATCTGCCCGTCCACTACTCGAAATATATCCATGGAGTAAAATTTAACTTTAATATCGGTTTAAAATGATGTTTTGTAGGTCCGATAATACTAGGTATATCGACGTATACTAGTTCGTTAAATAACGGTTACATGTTATATCCCTTTTAATAAACTATATCTTTAAAAGAGTACCTTTAAACGAATAGTTCCGTGAGATAAATTTAAAGTAGGGAAGAAATTAAATTGATAAATTGAGTACCGACAAGGATGTGATAATAACTGAAGACTGCTGTAATGTAATTATATTGCAGCTCATTCAAATAGTGCTTGTACTGGAAAACGGTATGTTGTAGAGCTTTGGTTTAAATCGGATTTAAGAACACCTTTACAACTTCGAGCCGAATCAACGTTGCTTTTTTCTCCTTAGAATTCATGTCTTGGTCGTTTCCGACTATTGTATAAATAATTTAACCTAAATAGGTTGGAACTCATTCTTTAACTTTCGGTTCTATATTATTGTTCGGTTCCTTTTAAACTACTTTGATTATAAATTACTTTGCCCACGCCGGTTACTGCAATAAACTAAAACTATAAATAAAAAGTATCCAACCGCTAGAATAGAAAAACTAACAGCTTTCTAATAGTTGTAAAAATTAACGAACTTTTGCTATAGTATTTGTAAGTTACAAGATTTTCTTGATATTCTACCTCCTAGAAAACCTTGAACTTACCTCTTAGCGTGGGCAGTCTACCCTAAGGGAAAGGCATGCTTACCAGCGTAAGCTAAATGAATATGGAAAGATTACTAAAGGCTAAAATAGGGTTGCATTAATTCTTCTAAACACTACGAAAATATTCCCCTAAACAATTTATACTAAATACAATAAATAAATATTAATATATATTCCTAACAAAAATGATAATCTCGCCCAAAGCCACAGTAACGGCGCTACCCGGACTTAAGCTGGTTAACCAAAATAATACTGTAAAACCGAAGGATAGATTTTATATTATTATTAAAATATAAGTTATTTATATACGACTGAAACGAAGGGAGAAATGGAGTGTATGTACGCTCCGTGTTAAAAAGTAAAGCTGTTTAAAAGCTCTTATAAAGGTATTGAATCAGTATGTGATAATCTTTGTCAAAATGGTACTTTGAAAGTATGGTTTTATCAAAAAACTGCGAAAATGGAACTTTGTTACTGTTGCCCATATTTTGTTCTAAACCACCGAATAATTTACATAATACAAACCATTGGTAATTTACGCTATTTATAAGCTATACTTTACGTACCTCTCTTTATTTCAGTGTTTAAAAGTTTTAACTATATCAAACTTAATAATAAAATATAAGAGTAAAATTCAAATATACTACTATTTTTTTAGTTAGCAAACCTTTATTAATCTATTAGGTATAACAATCTTTCTTTTTTATATTATTGTAAGGAAGTTACTATAAAATAGAAAATAAAAGCCTATTAACAAAATTAAAGTATTTAAAAGTAAACTTTATTCATTATTTGTATTTATTTTATATATATATTTATATTTAATGCTATTAATTGTAAACTATATTAATATTAGTATATTTTCTTAGAATTTATTCAAGTTTTAAATTTTAAAAGGGTAGCACTTCTTTTAAAAGTAGTACCTATTTATTCAAAAAAGATAAAGTTTAGATAATAACAATACTAATTTACATAATATTTTAGCTTTAAAGTTAACACTTTTTATAGTAAGATATTTTTTTAAAGTTTAACTACTTGGTATAATGATTTTGCTTTAGAATAGTTTTTATAAATTTTAATAAATTTATACTTAGCTTTATATCTATTAGTTGTATAATAATAAATTTATTTTATAATTTCTATCTAAATAGTTTTATTTTATAATAAGACTACTTTATTTTATTAGGAAAAATTTTCTATATTTCAAAATTTTAATTGCTATTTTATAATATTTAATATATATTTTAACTATTATTATTTATAAAAATTATATATATATTAAATTTTATTAATTTATATACAAGATTAACTATTTTTCAAAGCAACTAATTTTAAATTTAAAATTATATAAAAAGATATTTAGTTAATAAAACTAATAATATTTAAATATTTAAAAATATAGATTTAACTATAATATAAATAATATTATCTAAAAATAAGTAATAATTATAAATTATAACTATAGTTATTAAAAAATTTAGCAAATTAATAATAATTACTTTAATTGTTAGATAATATATAGTTAATAAATAGTAGTAATAGTTATTATTAAAAGCTTAAATTATAATATATACTTAATAAATTAGTAATTAATAATTTAATTTTAGATTTTATTTGTTTACTTTTACTATATTTTTTATTATTTAGTAATAATAAATTAAAATAAGCTAATAAGCTTAAAAATACTTAAATAAATAAAAAATAAAAATTTTAATCCTTATTTTATTATTTTTACTTAAAAATTAATTTTTATCAGTTATAGCTATAAAATAAGTTTAAAGTAAGCTAATAAAGCTTAAAAATAAATGATATTTATTTATTATAAATAAATTAGTTATTATATATATTAAGTAAAATATTTATTATTAAAATTTTAATAATTAATAATAAACCTTTTATACTTACTTTTATTATTATTTTTAGTTATTTCTACCTACTTTTCAAATATATTAAAGCTATATTATATAAAAAATAATAATATTATCTTCTTATTTAAAATTTTGATTTATATTTATAAATATTTACTACTAAAAAATTTAATTATTTTATTATTTATATTATATATAAATTAATTAGTTTTTTGCAAATACTTTAAATATTTAAATTAGTAGGCTTATTTATTAAATTATTATAGTTATTATTTAATATATTAATAATAATAATAATAATATATTAGCATTTTAATATATATTTGCAAATAAACTTATTTTATTTATAATTACTTTATTATTATAGTATTTTATATTTTATTTAGTTTACTTTAAAGTTTTAATAAGTAGTTATTATATAAATAACTAATTATTTATTTATTAGTAATATTTATTAATATTTTTATTATGTATTTTTCTATTTTCTATTATATAAAAAAAACTTTTTATCTTTATTTTTGTTTAAATGAATAATAAACTATATTTAATAAAATATATTTTTTAGTTTATTAATTAATTAATTATTATATTTTTTATTTGCTTTAAATTTATATATATTTTTAAATTTTTATAAATATAATGTTTAATTATTTAGCTATACCAATCTTAGCTTAATTTGAAAAAAATTATCTATAATATAATTAAATTACTACCAACTTATAATATTTAGTCTTTAGTATAATACTAATAATAAAGTTTATATTATATAGTGTAAAGTACTATAATACTAAGATAGCTACAAATATAAACATTTATATATAAAAATTAAAGGTTAGTAATAAAGTAAGTTTTAGTTTATTATTAGCTATAATAATAACAAATATAAAAGTCTAATAAATAATTTATACAAATAAGTTTAGTAGTAACTTAGTAAAAAAATTAATAAATTATATAAGTATTTATAATTATATAAGGCAAAAACTATAAAAATTATAAACTAGCTAGTGATATTAAAGTAACTAAATTTTATATATAAAATTTGTAATATAAAGTATAAGTATTTATAATTTCAAATAGCTTTAACATTTTTAAAGTAATAGAATTAAAAAAATAATATAAAAAGGTAAAATTTATAAAAGTAATTTACTATTTAAATAGTAGTAATAATTTTATAAATATTTCTAAATATTTTAAAAATAATTTATTAGAAATTTAAGTAGTTAATTATTAAGATTTATTATATAGTTAAGTTATAAAGTTGTTTTATTTATAGTATTAGCAGCTATATTAGACTTATTTTAAAATAATAAACTTAATAAGTTTTTAAATAAGGATTTTAAAATAAAAAATACTTTTTTGTTTAAAATTTTAATTAATTTATTAGAATTTATTATATAAAGTTATCAAAATAAATTTATATAATTTTGTTATATAAAATTTAAAAAGAGAAGAATAAAATTAACTAAGCTTAAAAAAAAGAGCAAAATAAAGAAAATAATTAAAGTTAATAGCTTATAAAGCTATTAATTAATAAAACATTACATAATTATTTAAATACTAACTATTATAATAATATCTATCTTCAATTTATTTAAAGTATTTAATATATTAATTTACTTTTATTTTAAACTAGTATTAACTAATATAAGTAAAAAAAGTTTTTTAGTTTTTTTATAAAAGTAACTTTGTATATTTTACTATATTAAAATTATTTAATTTAATAATTTATATTAATATATTTTTTTAAAATTTTAAGTTTTAATATAAAAAATAAATTACATAAATTATATATGTATTTGTAAAATTTTAATTTTAATTATTAAGTATAAATAGTTTAAAATATTTAAAATTATTATATTTAAGTTATTAATTTTTTTCTTAAATTAAAAAAAAATAAATATAAAATTTATTAAAATATTTTCTAAAGTTAGTAAATTAGAAGCTTATAAAATTAAGATAATTTATATTTACTAATTAACTTTTTATAGTATTAAAGCTAATTAACTTCTAAGTAGTATTTAAAAAAAATGTTTAGCAAAATAATGCTTTATAAAAATATAAAAAATATTAAAGTTGTAAAGTAATTATAATATAAAAAAATATATTAAATAAGTATTTATAATAATAAAGAAAAATAAAAAATATAGTAAATAATACTAATATTTTAATTTAATATAGTAAATAATACTAATATTTTAATTTAATATAGTAAAGAAATCTAAAGTAAAAACTATATTTTCTTAAATAAATAATTATATATTTATAAATCTTATAATAAAGCTATTAATTATAACTAAACAATTATTTTAAAATTTTTTAGCAAAAAGAACAAGATTTTTCTAATTTAAAAAGTAAGATATTAGCTTTTAAAACTATTTTAAGTTTTTATATAATTGACTAGCTTACTATACCTATTAATAATAACCTATAATAATAATAAAATATTTAATTATTTTATAAATATGTAAATTTATTAAAATTTTCTAATCTAATATTTTATATACTAAGCTATATACTCTTTATAGTTTATATTTTTACTTTAAAAATATTTAAGTTACTATTTGTAACTTATAAGTATTTTAAATAAGTCAATATAAATATAGCTTTTTCTAGCATTTAAAAATTTTAATATATTTTAATTAAATATTTTATACTTAAAAAATCAAAAATCAAAAATAAAATATAAATAAATTCTTTACTTTATTAATAACTTGAAGTCTTATTTTACTGCTATAATTTTATTAAAAGATATAGTAAATAGGTTAAAAATATTTTTTAAATTTAAATAATAATATATTTTTAAGATTAAATTTTAAGCTTAATAATTATATTACTATAATTTTATTATATTAAATCTTTTAAAAAAAATCAACTATAATTAGCTTGCTTAAATTAGACATAAATTTGGATTTTATTAATAGAGTTGCTATAGTGACTTTAGTACTATAAAATTTAATATAAGCTTTTACCTTTAAAAAATTAGATGTTGATAAAAATAAAGTTTGGAATTAATAGTTAAATATAAAATCACTTGTAAAAATTTATATTTAATTTATCTACTACATATGCTGAAAATTTTATTGTATCCATATAATATAGAGTTTATAAAGTAGAAGTTTGAATAACACATTCTTAGAAGTATAAGGTATATTCTGTACTCACAGTACTGTAATATAGATAATCATAACGAAGTAATTCAATAAGATTGAAATTGAAACCTACAAGTTTTTATTAAGTGAATTTGACGAATTATATTTACTTCGTCACTCTACAGTTCAAAGTATTTCCTAAATAATATATATTTTTATCCAATATTTCTAGTAGTACTTTACATATTTATCGACATTTTATAAAAATAAAAAGTTCTTAAGAATCAATTAGATTTGATTCTCAAATTTTTACCATAAAAATGATGTTTTTGTTAAAATACATCACAGAATCAACCTAATTTATTGGGTTCTATCATTATTTAACCGATTCCCCAAAATGAAATTTAAAACCCATATCAATATTTTTTGGTTTTTAATTTTAAAGCAAGTTGTATTTTTTTGAACTACTAATTTAAAGCCTGTTTTTGGGTACTAGCTTTTTTAATACTGGCAGTACATTACCCGACTAAAAATAGATCCGGAAATACTTGACCGAAAAAATTCTATAATATTTGAGGTTTTTCTTAGTTTTGAAAAGTCGTAATAATGCATCATTCAATGCCAAATCAGGAAGTGATTTTAACTTCTAGTACTAAGTTATAATTTGTTCGAAGAATTGAAAAAACAATGAGGCATATGAATGGATTTAGAACATGAACTGTAATTTTTCAGGAACAATGGCCAAATATAAGAGAATCAAGTTGTGTATAAATAACCACGAATTCTCAGATCAGATTTAAATAAACAAATTACTGAATACGATTTAATATACAACATAAATGAGTGAAGTTATCAACATAATAACCCATTTTTTAAAACCACAACCCGACAGTTATACCAAGAAGAAGCTATACAAGTTTAACAAAACCATAGGTAGATAATTAAATTGAATTTTTATATAATTTGTAGGTCATGGAACTTTTGGTTTAGTTAAATTAGCTCATAAGTTAGATACTGATGAACAAGTAGCGATAAAGATAATATTGAAAGCTTCAGTCAAAGATAACGAAAATATGGTTTATACAGAGTTGGAAACCAACAAAAGCTTTGCCCATCCTAATATCGTCCGTTTTATCGACTGGTTTGAATCTAAAGATAAATTTTATATTGTGTTTAGTTTGTACTTTTTAGATTTTATAATAAATGTTAATTTATCGGTTGCAATAGATGTGAGGGTGGTGAACTTTTTGATAGACTTATTCAAAGAGGAAGGTTTACTGAGAAGAACGCCAAATTTTTAATCAATCAAATTTTACTGGCTATAGAGTATCTGCACAAGAATAATTTGGTACATAGAGGTATTTTTATTAATTTTTTAAATATTAAACTAACATTCGATAAAAGATCTTAAACCAGAAAATTTATTATTTGAATCGGAAGCTGAAGAATCAAGACTTATGTTGACAGATTTTGGGTAAATATTGCTTTATTTTGTCAGGAGTTAACTTTTATTTTTATTTTTCAGTATTTCGAAGTTATTAAAAGAGGATGATGAATTATTGACTACTTTATGTGGATCTCGGGGCTACGTTGGTAATATTCTATAGTTTTTATAAAAACTAAATAACTTTGCTTTTTGTAATCAGCACCAGAGGTTTTATTACGTAAGGGATACAGTAAACCTATCGATATGTGGGCCGTCGGGTAACCTATTTATTCTTCAATTTCTAACATGCTGTTTAGGATCATAACATATTTATTGTAATTTATGATTAAAAGTGAAATCGACTAACTTTATTAGATTGTGCGGCTCAAATCCATTCCGAGCTTATGAGAATACACTAGGTCTACCTAAAGCCATGTTAGACGAAAATTATTCTTTCAACCCAAGGACTTGGAGTAGGATATCTGTCGATGGTAACTTTATATGTTTTAATTCACTAACAATTATGTAGCTAAAGACTTCGTATCTAAATTACTTAAAGGTGATCCATCACAGCGTATGACAGTAGGTGAGGCACTTAAACACCAGTGGATCGTTGGCGAAAATGCTACTAACCATGATCTCCTCGAAAGTGTTAAAGAAGAGTTTGATGCAAGGGCTGCCTACCGTAGAGCTTTCAACAAACTCAGGGCTATCAATAATATTCGACTACATATGTCTCAAAAATCAGAAAGTACTTCTTCGTTAGAAGCTTCCCCTGAGCTTCGTAATTCCACTAGTTTAGATTGTGAAAATTTAGTTGATACAAAATTGGATTCTTTACCAGTCAACGACCTCAAAATTTAATGATTTATTATATCACGCTACTGTTAATTTCATACACATTCGTATCTGTAAGTTGGAACTGTGTTTTAAATACTCATTTCTTTACTTGGTACACCCATAATATAATAACTTATAATATATATATATTATAAATCCAAAATAAATTTATTTTTATTAAAATATATACTACTATCAAGTTTATTTATATTAAATTTCTTCTTTATAAATGCAAATACTTTTCAAAAATAGGTAAATTTTTAGCAATACTTGTATTTTGACAACTAAATGTTATACTTTACTATTTTTAAAATTTGGTATTGGTTTTAACTTTTTAATTATTTAAGCTTCATTTCTATTCAAATAATGTTGATAAAGCCTAGTAAAATTGGTTGGTTCACATGTGAAGTCTAAGAATTAAGTTATAAGAGCATTTTGTTTTCACATATACAGATTTATACAAATTTATAGATAAAAATAAAGTATATTTATCAATTATTATAGTTTCTTAGTAATATTTACTAAATAAATACTTTGATTTATAAATGTTGATAAGTATTTTTATTTAATATTAAAATCAAATACAAAACTTGAAATTTAAAGTTTTATTTTACAATATAAATATAATACTTTATCTTATTTTTTAACTAATTTTAATTAATAAATTAAAGTTTATCTAAAAATAGTTGCTAATAAAAAACTGTCTTTATTATTATAGAATTATTATTATTATTAAGTTATAACTTTTATTACAAATAAACTTATTAAGTAGGCTAATTAAGATATTTTATTATAATTTTTGTATATTTAAATTAAATTAATTAAATTTCTATATATATATAAATTAAAAATTAAAAATTTACTCTACTAATATAGCTTTTAGTAAATAAAAGCTAAATATACTTAATATGAATTTATAAATTATTAATATATTTTTTCTTAATTATATAAAAGAAGCAAAATATTATTTAAATATATATTTTTTTAAAATATAATATACACTTTATATATATATTTAAACATTTTTAACTAAAATAATATCTAAGCTAAAATTGATTATCTAATATATATAAAATTAAATAATTATTTTAATATTAGTAAAAAAGCTTAGTGCTAGTATTTTTAATATAAAATTTTATTATTATAGTAGTAAAAAAATATAAATATATATAAAATGTAAAGTTATATATTAGAATAGCTTAATTATTTTTTAAATAAAATTTTAAAAAAAAGTGAAATAAAATTATTAAGTAAATTTATATTTTTATAATTTTTAGCTATAAAAATATTAAATTACTACAATTTTAAATATATTAATAATTAATATTTAATATTTATAGCTAAAAATAATAGATATTTATATTTTTAATTAAGCTAATACATATAATTTTTATCTTTATAGCTATATTGCAAAATTAGTATATTTATTATATTTATATTAATTTATATAATAAAGCTATTATAATAAAACTAAAATATTAAAAAAAATTATTGCTAATAAATTTTATATTGCAGTTAATATATTATTAGTAGTATATTTAAAAAATGATAATTTTGTTATTTTTAATAAATTAAAAAGGTAAAATATAATATTTTAAAATAATAAAGTTAACTTAAAATTTAAATATATTTAAATATTAAAGTATATAAAGTAGTTTATTAAATTAGAAGTTTTTTTTAGTTTAATTTAATATTTTAAAATAATAAAGTAACTTTAGCCTAAAAGAATAAAATTTATAAAATAATTAAAAAAATTTATAATTATAAATATATATTTTTAATGTTATAAATACTAATATAATTATAAATATAGATTTATAATATAAATTATAAAGTTATAACTATAGCTATACTTTTTAAGTTAATAAAGCTAAGCTTAAAAACTTAATATATAGCTAAAATATAATTATAGCTATACTAATAAAGCAAAGTTATAAAATTTAAAGCAAATTTATAATAAATATTATAAATATAATTAATAAGCTATAATTATAATTAAGCTAAAAAATATAAATTTATTTTTAGCTTTAAAATTTTACTTTTAAGCTAGCTTTTTTTATGAATTATAGTAATAATATACTATAATTTAAAACTTTTGCTTTTAAGTATTATTTATCTAAAATTTATATAATTTTATAGCTTATTTAAATTAATTAAAAACTTATATATATAATATATATTAGAAATTTATATATTTTTATACTTTTTTATTTTTAAAACTATATAAAATATATATAATATTTAGATAATATTTTAAATATAATTTAATTATATTGTTAATTATATAAATATATTATATAAAAATATAATTTTTTATAAATATTTATAATATTATTATTATAATTGTTAATAATAGCTAAAAAATATATAACTTTTAATTATATTTAAATAAAATAAGTAATAAGTATAATATTTTATAAATTATAAAATAAAATCTTTTAATATAGTAAAAATAATATATTAAAATTTTAATTCTTAATATTTAAATATTTAAAGCTATTTTTTTCTAAATTTTATAAAATAAAGTACTATAATATTTAATTTGCAGTAATATATTAAAGCTAATATCTAAATTATATTATTAAATATTATAATAATTTATTAATTATAAAAAAAAATATCTAAAAATATATAGTAAAAAATTAATAATAATATTAAAAAAATATATACTAATAATTATAAACTAATAAATA
>JAWQFY010000363.1:0-34817 GCA_037055185.1 Capillidium rhysosporum | reverse complement strand
TAAGATTTAATAGCTTATATTAATCTAAATTATAAATAAACTTTAAAATTTTAAATTTAAAAAAAATAATAAAATAAAAGTAAATTTTATTTTAATTTATTTAAGTATTTTAAAGTATTTTTAGCTTGTCTTAATTTATTAATAATAAATTAAAAGTAAAATATAAAAAGTAAATAAATAAAACTGAAAAAAATTATTATTATTATTTTAATAAATAATAAATATTATAGTTACTTTAATAGTAAAAATGATATAGTAGTAATATATTTATAAAAGCTAGTATATATAAAATTTTTCCAGTTTATTAATAAAATTATCTTTTATTTTTAAAATTTTAAATTATATTTTTCAGCTTAAAGATATATATATATATTAATTTTAGTAAATATAAGTAAAGTATTAAATAAAACTAAAAAGAGGATTTTAGTTTAGAAAATAAAATTATATATACTAAATATAATACTAATATCTAATAAAATTGATTAGCTTACTACATCTGCTAATAAAAATTTATTATAGTAGAAAGCACAGGGCAATATATCTGTAAATGCTGCAAGCCTACTTTAATCTACTTTATACTACTTAAAAGTTTCTTAAGTAATATATACATTTATTTACTTTTGCTATCATAAATACATAGGTCTTAGAGCAGGTTTAAATACTCTATTTTTCACAAAAGCAGTTATGGTAGATTATTAATCAAGTATAAAAGCTATTAAAACTTTAATAAAACTTTATTTTAACTTAGTTCATTAAATGATTTTTTAATTTAGTGATAGAAATCATCAAATATTGAGAATGGTGATGACGTTGTGTTGAGCTGATTCAAAAAGAACATAAATTCGAAAAAGTTCAACTTTCAACAAAATGTCAAGTGAAAACCCAACCACACAATCAACCCAAAAGCCATTAAAAGTTGCAATTGTTGGATCTGGATTGGTAGGAGCTTTATCTGCCCTATATTTTGCGAATCTTGGTTATGAAGTACATATTTTTGAAAAGCGTTCTAGTAAATTTACTTAATTTGGAATTCAAATTTAAATTTAATATTTAGATTTGGAATCCAACCAGAATTCAAAAAGGTCCATTAATTTAGCCTTATCAGAACGTGGGAGGTTAGCTTTACGTAATTTAGGCTTGGAAACAGAAGTTCTTAAGGATGCTTTACCTATGTACGCCAGGAAAATACATATGAAGAATGGTAGTTTATCTGAACAACCTTATGGAAAAGTAACTCAATCACTTTTTAGTTTACTAAAGTCTTTTAGGCTAACCAATGCATCTATAGCGTAGACCGTAGTTTTTTGAATCAATTTTTGTTGTCGAAATTACCATCTTCCGTTGAAGTTAATTATTCAGAAACTTTAACTGCAATTAATTTCAAAACATTGACTTTAACATTCAAGTCGGGTAAAACTTTCCAAACTGAACTGATCGTGGGCGCTGATGGTGCCCACTCAAAAGTCCGTAGCCTGATGCTTCCGATTTTAAAGTAGCTTTTAAAATAAATTCTTACTTACTTTTTATAGGATGGACTACGAACAAAACTATATCCCTCACAACTATTTGGAATTAAGCTTACCTAGTGGTCCCAATAATACCCATATTATGGATAATAATTGCCTACACATATGGCCTCGTCAAGACCACATGCTAATAGCTTTACCCAACCCGGTATCTTAAACTTATTTATTTTTAAGTATTTATGAATTTGGTAACAGGATGGTACTTTCACATGTACACTGTTTGCACCTGAAGATTACTTCAACTCAATTACTACTCCAACCGAGCTACTGAATCGTTTCTCAGAAGAATACCCCGACTTTTATAAGTTGACGGACGATACCACTTTGACTCAGCAGTTTTTCGAAAATCCTAGAGGCAATTTGATGACAGTCAAATGTTCCAAGTACAACTTGGATCATAAAGTTGTCTTGGTAGGTGATGCAGCGCATTGCATGGTACCTTTTTACGGCCAGGGTATGAACTGTGGGTTTGAAGATATAACCAAACTGTTTGAACTACTGCCCACTTCTACCATTAATCCATCTAAACAGCAATTACAGAAGGTCTTCGATGAATACAGTAGATTACGCCACCCGGATGTTACTGCCATGTGCGAGCTTGCTCTCTATAACTACATTGAAATGCGATCCCACGTCGCAAGCTGGAGATATTTAGTCAAGAAGTGGGTGGTGGGTAAGCTCGGTATTCTTTTCCCACAGCACGTCGTTCCCCTCTACACTATGGTCAGCTTCAGTTCCCGAAGGTACTCTTATGCTGTCAAGAAATGGAAACAGCAGGATTTGTGGATTGATTTTACCCTCAAACTTGCAAGCCTGGTGACGATTGGATCTATTGGGTTATTTATTATGAAATATATATTTAAACGGAGTAGAGCGCCTTTGGGGGTAAACAGTAATGAAGTTTCTACTGGAATCCTACCTTGGACTACTAATTTGGTAAGCTCTTCTGTATACAATTCTTTAAATTACTCCAAAAAACTTGTCAATGATCTATCATCCCAAATCAACAAACTTAGCTAATGTAGTTTATGTTTAACAATGGATCCAGTATGTAAAAATTTGTTGTTTTATACATATTTTTTAAGTTTTTAAAGTTTTGATACCCTTTTATTATTTATGGATTTACCTTTGTTTATAAAACCTAGCCTTACTATAATTTTAGAGTAAAGGTTTTTATTAGGTAACTGATATTATATAAATTATAAAAAGTTATGTTTTTAGAATTATGTAAAAGTGTAAAAGAATAGGTTTAAGTTAAATAATTATTTTTAAAATAGAAAAATGAAAAACAAATTAAAATTTGAACAAAATTCACTAATATCTTAATAAATACTAATTCTTTATAATATTTATAACTATAAAAATTTTTAATCTAAACTTACATATATATTTTCATAATAAATTATTAAAAACTACTAAGTTTATTTAATATATAAAAAGAGCATATAGTTATACAAATTTATTTCTAAAATAACATTAAGTTTTAAATCATTTTTATTATTAATTTTTAGTAAAATATAATTTTTAAAGTTATTATAACATTTAATAAAAAGTATTTACAATAATTTTAACATATTTTTTTTTAAAATTAGAGTCTGAAATTAAGCAGTTACTGAAATTAGTAATTATATATCTTTTTTTAAAATAATAAGTACTTTTTTTATTATTACTATAGCAAAGTTATATTTTATAAAATAAGATTAAATAAATAAAAATTAGTTAAATTTTTAATTACTTTTATATATTAATTATTAAAAATAATTTAATAATTTAATAAATTAAAAGTAAAATATAAAAAAGTATATATTTTTAAAAGTAGTAATAAATAAAAAATAAATCTACTATATAAGTATATTAAATACTATAAGTTAAAGTATTATTATAGTAAAAATATATACTATTAATATTTTATTATATAAATATTATTATATTTTGCTATGAACCTTTTAGAAAGAATATTAGAAAAAAGGTATAAAGCTTTACTTAAATAGTGGAAAAAATACTTTATATAAATATAAGTTATAATAACTAAATTTAAAATAACATTAAAAATAAAAATTATAAAAAATAGTAAATAAGTTAAAATTATTAAAGCTAATTTTAATAGTATTAAAAAAGCTATAAGTATAAAATTTATTTAAAAAAATATGTTTACCTAAAGTACTATTTAAAAAAAAAGCTAAAGTAAAAAGTTTTATTAGTTTTAAATAATAGCAAAATATTATTTTTTAAACTTTTATTAGAAATTTTTATACTTATTTTTTATAAAAAGCTTATTTTTTAAATTACTTATATATAGATATGTATTTTTATATTTAAAAAAGCTTAAAATAATATATTAAAAATAAAATATAAAATATATAAGCTTGTTATAATAGAAAAAGCTATATAAAAAAAGTTAAAACTAAAAGTTTATATACTTTTTAATAAAAAAATGTCCAGTTATTTTAAATAAAAATAAAGTAAAGTTTATAAAATATTAATAAATATAGCTTTATTAATAAATATATTTACTTTATAATTTAATTTAATTTAATAAAAAAGTAAAGTATTTTAATTTATTTTAGTTAATAATTTAATTTTAATATTTTGATTTTTTTTAAAATTTAATATAATTATATTATAGTTATATTTTTTTATTTTTTATTTTTTTAATACTTTTATTTTATAAACTATAATTAAAAAGTAAATTTACTATTATATATTAACAATAAATTTTGTTTATTTATAAATAGTAATTAATTTTACCTTAAATAATAATATTATAATTTTAAATTAGCTTATTAATTTATTAAATATTAACATTATAAAAAAATTAATTAAAATTAAAATATTTCATATATATTAAGTTTAAATTAGCTAGTATTTAAAATAAATTATAACTAAATTTAAAATAGATTTTAAATTTTAAATAAACAAAAACTTAAAAATTATAGTATAAATTATATCTATAGTTAAAAATATATATTATTATTATTTTTAATAAAAATTATTTAAAGTTAATATTTTTTTAAATTTTTAAATTTTATATTTATTACTTTTTTTATAATATTTGCAAATTTTTATTGGTTTTTATTATTAGTATATTTTATATATTATAAAAATATTTTATTATTATTTTAAATATACATTAGAAAATTTTTATTTTTTAAAAATAATATAAAAGGTAAATGTTAAATACAAATATTAATAATAAATATTTTTATTATATATAGTTAAAAAATAAATATATAATATAATAATATATAGTTTTAATTTTAAGTTTTATTATTTTTATATATTAAAATTATATATAATAGCAATTTATTTTAATAATAGTACAATTTACACATTTTAAAATATATAAAATAGGCTATAATTATTTAAATATAGTAAGTTAATAATAGCTAAGCCTAATATAATAAAATTTATAAAATATATACAAATTTATTATTATTAATAACATATTTAGTTTTAATATTATTTATAAATATTTAAAATATGTAAAAAGATAAACTACTATAAATAAAAAAGTAGTTTTAAATAATAATAAATTAAATTAGATTTTATATATTCAAACAAGTAAATAAATAATTTTTAAGTAAAAGTAACAAAATTTAAGCAATACAAAATTATAGATAAGCAATAATGGAGATTTAGGAATAATAAGAAGCTTTAGTTATCAGATAGCTTTAATAATATTAATACTGAAATGTTATTTAAAAACTTATTTACTAACTATTATTTCCTTGCTGTTATAGTATATGTTAGAAGAGGTCTGTTAACTAACTATAACTATACATCTTTGTTGATGATGTTCTTCAGCTATGTCAGAATTATATATTTTTTAAATCTTTGCTTGTTTCAAACAATTTATAAAGTTAACATAATAAAATTTACTTATTTTGATCTAGTTAAACTCTAAAAATAAAATTGGAATAACAATTAAATAAACGTTTCACCCATGATTGGTGTAAAATAATTTAAAACTATTTAAGCCTCTTTTAACGATCCAGATTAATGAGTGAAAATTTAATAACAGGAACTCCAGAAACGTTGGTGTATAATAAGGAAAGTAATTAAATTTGCTCTTGTTAACAATATCCACTAAAAAGTATAGTAAAAGGATCTTAAATAAAACAAACCAGCAATTTAATAGCAACCAATTTAAATTTAAACTGTAGATTTTCTTATTTAAAACCTTAAGCCCTCGCGAAAATATTTTGAGTTAAAAATGGGAAGTTGCATCGCTTTTCTTACTAGAAAACAAGTGCGGAGTAGTTAAAAATTACTAAACAATTTACAATATATTTAAGAGGTAGGGAAGTATGGTGGCACAGTATAACAACAACAGTTACTTGATAGCAGCTTTTAATATCCGAGCTTTTAGTACGACAAAGTTAGAGGAGACGAATGAAGCGAACCCATATATAATAAAAATCTTACGAAGGTACGATGTTTGCCTTATCCAGGAGGTACGTGAACCCGACAGTAAAACTTTGGATGATGGGAGCAGCCCATTGCTTAACAAACTATTAAGCCAATTGAGTACGAATTCACGACCTTATGGAGGAGTGGTGAGTACGAATATAGGTAGAGGCAAACATAAAGAACGGTATATTTACGTATTTCGATCGGATATTTTCGATGTGTTGGATACCCATCTGTTTAACGATGTACATTTTGGTGATAAGTTTGAGAGGGAGCCATATTCTGTAAAATTAGCTTTGAAATCGAACCCTAAGTTTCAACTTGCTCTCATAGGTGTACATATCAAACCTACTGATGCAGTTCAGGAGATCGGTGAGTTACACCAAGTTTATAATGATGTTGAAATTCGTTGGACTCCTAAACCTACTGTCACCAAGCCTAACTACAACCGTGGCGCGTCGAAACCCGGTTTTCTGAGAAGGCTGTTAAACATCTTTTGCCCCTGTCTATGTAGTCTACCAAGCTCCGATGATGGGAACAATGCTGAGCTGGGTTTGTCACAACCGCTCGATACCTTCAACCAACCCACTTTAGTAGGTCCTATCATCTTAGGTGACTTAAACGCTGGTAAAAACTACTTTGGGAAAAAAGCTAAAGCAAACCTTGAACTTATAAAGGATGCTAAGTTTAATTGGTTGATAACTGATGATGTGGATACTACAGTTGCCAGTACTACTGACTTCGCATACGACCGTATAATTGTACCTACTAAACAGTCCCACCTTTTCACTAACCCACAACCCTTCAAATTTGACGACGCCTACAAACTGGACTCTAAACTCGCTTTGAATGTGTCCGACCATTATCCTGTTGAAGTTCTTGTCACTCTGGCTTAGTTTTTACGTCAGTTTTGAAGAATTACCTAATCTATAAATATTATTTGTACTAGTAAATCGTATTTTTTCTATTTTTAACCTATATACATTGCGACATTTAATTTTTTTTGTAACTCGATTACCAATTTTTTACTGAAAAATTAATTAAATATAAAAAAAGCAAATGAGTACCTACTTTACAGAGAATATTACTAGGTCTGTATACGAAGAGTTTTTTTTCCTCCTGAACTTTATAGACCATCCTTTAAGATTTTTAGATATTCAGTAGAAAAAGTAAATATTAAAATAATCCTTTTTTCAAAAAACAAACCAAGCTAAAATAGATAAAATAAATGTAATATAACTAGACTTTTAACTTTTATACTTAATCTAATTTACTATGTATAATTTAAAATTATTTAGCCTACACTACTATTAATTTTATAGTTAAGTGTTATACTTTTATTTTGTTTTAAAAGCTTAATAGTATTAGATGTAACCTAAATAATTTAATTAATTTAACACCTATATATATTATTAAGTAAAATAATTCCTTTTATTAAGCATATCAATCACTTTTTTTAGTTTTAGTTTTTTTCTTAATATAATTAGTTTTATGGATTAAACTTTAAGTTTTTTTAAATATTTTTTAGTTAAATTTATATAAACATTAAGTTAAGAAAATTCTAGCTAAATAATTTTTATGCATCTCAAATTTAGTTTAATTAATTACTTTTAATTTATTAATATTTCAACTATACTTAATAGTGAATTTTTTTGTTTTTACTAATGTTACAAAGTTTTAAATTTATAATTACCAGTTTTTTTAGCTCTAAAATTCAATATTTATAAATTAATTACTAACTTATTAGTGTTTTATATAATATTTATATTAAAATATTGTCCTATATAGATACTTTAGTAAATTAGTAATATAAATAAAATTCTTATTTTATACTTTTTAATAAAATAAAGTAATACTAATAAGTATAAAAGCTAATTATATATACTAACTTTAGTATATATACTTGAAATATTTTTATTAAATTTTAATAGCTATAAATATTTTTAATAATAATTCTAAATTATATATAGTAATATTAAGAAAATATAAGGTATTTATAATTTTACTAATTAACTATTATTTTACAAATATTTTTTATAATTATTGTTTAATAATTATAAATTTTATATATTTAAAAAAAATTAATTAAAATAAGTTATTACAATAATATAAAGTGAATAAACTTATATTTATAAATTATATACTAAGCTATAATTAATCTTTTAATTAAATAAAGCTTTATATTAAAGCTATACTACTAAAGTACTTTAATATAATACATTTAATTATTAATATAAAAAGTTTAGTTATATAATATAATATATTTTCTAAATTAAATAGTAATACATATATAAGCTTATTTAAGTACTAATACTGAAATATTTAGTATTTATAATACTAGCTTTATAAAAATTATATAAGCTAATTATATAATAATTTAATAAAAATATAAATAAAAGTAATAAAAATATTATATATTTAATTAAATGCTAATACTATTAACTTTAATATATATTATATAAATATAAATAGCTATGTTTATAAAAACTTAACTAAATACTAATATTTAAACTTAAATATAATTTTATTATTATTATATTAATATTAATTAAGTTTTAATATATATATATTAAAAAAGCTTAATTAAACTATATATTAGCTAAAGCTATTTATATTTACAGCTATAAAATATTTTAAATTAGCTAATAAAAAATAAATAATAATTTAAAAATTAGACTCATTTTTATTTTATAAAATCTATATTAAATTTTATTTTTATTAAAAAATATAGTTTAGTTATATTTAATTTACAAAATTTAAAATTATATTTAAATTATAATTAGATTGTATTTTTTATTTTTAGTAGTAATAATATTATAATATTATTAGTTATTAATTTAATATACTAATATATTAATATATAGTATTTAATTTTATATATAATTAAAAACTATTAATTTAATACTTTCACTTAAATTTGTTATAAATTATATATAAATATATTTAAAATATGCTTTTAAAGTATAAACTTTATTTAACTTAAATAAATTTTCTTATATATTTTTATTATATACTTTTATTTTAAAATTTTAAAAGTAAAATATTAAGTATTAATTTAATAAGAAAGCTAATACTTTTATAAATATAATAAAAGTTTAATATTAAAAATAGTATTTAAATAAAATATTATATAAAAAGTTATTAAAAAAATACAATATATATAATAATTAATAATTTAAAAAATGCTAGTATTTTTTATACTATAAAATAGCTAATAATTTAAATTTAGTAAAAAGTATATAAAAGTAAAGAAAATTAAAAACTATTTTTAAACTAAAGTATTATTTAAATAACTATTTAAGCTTTTAAATAAAATTTAAAATATATTTAATATTAAAAAAACTTTTATTAAATAATACCAAAACTTTTAAAGCTATAATTAAAATAATAAAAAAGTAATTAAATAGAAGAAAAATTAAAAACTATTTTTAAATAAATAAATAAATAATATATATTTATGTAAATTTTTGATAAAGATTTAATTTTAAGCTAATTATTAAATATTTTTAAACTAATAAAAATTTATAAAAAGATAATATAATAAATGCTAAAGTTGAAAAAGGCAAAACTAGAGAAAAAATGTTAAAAAATGAAAAAAATATTAATAAAAATAAATAAATTAAATTTTTACTAAAATTTAAATTTTATTAAGTAGATATTTATAATTAGTATTATATTATTAAAAAAATTTAAATTCATTTTTTAGTTTATTTATAACTAAATAAATAAGCTAATTATAAAGAATCTTAGTTATTCTAGCTACTATTACTAGTTTAACTTACTATTTAAGATTTAAAATAAAATAATAATTTTAAATTTTATATATCTTTGCTAATATAATATTATTTTAATATAATATATATTTGATAAATTTAAATCTAAAATTATTTATAATAAATTTATAAATATAAATGCTTTAAAATAAAAATAGTAGTAATAAAGCTAATTTTTAGTTTAAGTTGTTAATAGCTATTAATTTTAAAAGAATGTATTTGAATATATAAAAAACTATAAATTTCAAAATTGAATTATAGGTTAAATACTGATAATTTTAACTAAAAGTATATATTTCAATTCTTAGCTATGAAAAACTAATTTAAAAAAACAGATATATAGAATTTTAAAAGTTAAAAACCTCAACACTACAAATTTAAAAAATACAATACCCAAACAAAGTAATAAAAAATTTAATGATTTTAAAAGCATCAAAAGCTCTCTATAAACCCTAACCTCTATAAGTAATTTACTCCTTTTTGGTATTAGCAGCCTTCTTAGTATTTTTTTCTTTTTTTTCCTTAAGTTTCTCAGTCTAAAAAAGTTATTGATTATCAATCAAATAGTCAAATAAGTCAAAATTACCTGGACAGCTTTTCTCTGAATACCGTACTGCATCTGAGAGTAGAGTTTCCTCTGCTTCTTGGTCATCATAATCTTGTTCATCTCCTTAGTATCCTTGGAATCCAAATCGGTATTCTTAGCAGATCTACCTCGTTTTGTTACTTTAGGTTTTTCCTCCTCCTCTTCGAATCCTTCATCCTCATCCTCTGATTCATCAGCTTCAGCGTCATCAGCATCTTCCTCCTAATGAAAAGCGAGTTAATACCTAATTGAAAACTAAGAAATTGTACCTCAGAATCATCTTCCACGTCATCAGCTTCTATTTCGACTTCCTTAGTTTCCACGCCTTGTTGTGTGACACCATCCTTATGATACGCTTCTTCCGGTACATAATCTCCTTCTCCATATATCACAAATGGAGAAAGATGAGGTGGTAAGGGGTTGCCAGGTTGATAGGGATCCTCTTTAACTAAGGCCTTAGCGTTGATCGAATCGTAAACCCATTGAGGCTGTACATAGACTCTGTCGGTCCTACGGCTGGGGATGATGGGTCGATCTGAGATCTGATAGGTAATTCTAGGATCATCTTCTTTGTAGGGGGATCCGGACGCAACAGTAGGATCCCAAGCTACTGAACCACCGAACGCTTTGATGACGAACTCTAACGAGGTACGAGGAACTTCACGTGATAAATAGAAATACTGATTTGCGAAAAGATTTTTAAAGCTAAATAGAGCTGAGGAGTCAGTATAAGCTTTCATGATTTCCAAGGAGTCGGCGTTGCCTTCGCCTACTGGGTCAGGGAAAGCTTCCAAATCGGCGGTGTTGTCCTCCTCGTCTTCATCTTCGTCTTCGCCGTTATCAGCATCAGCTTCTGGGTTGGCTTCAGTAGTTTCCGATTTTAACGAATTGATCTTATTATCTAAAGTATCGAACCGTACTTTGACTTCGTCACTGACTTTACCCTAAAAAAACAAGGATTAGTATGATTTTTGTTTGGTATAATATAACTTACAGTCTGTTCGGGCGCCTTCTTGATTTCATTAAGTACACCTTTTTTACGTATCAACATAGAGCTTAGTTCGGCATTAGTAGCTTCTAGAGATTTATCGATCTGAGGTGGGTAAACTAAATCTAACTCGTTGTACAACTTGAAGTTGACGAACTTTAAAAGAGTTCTGTAAAACTCTAAGAATGTCAACATAACTTTGAAATCTACGAATTTTGGGGGCTATATTAAAAAGATGTTCCAATTAACAAAACAGAGCAACTGAAATATTAATACCTGTTGGGAAAACTGGTAAGGTACAATCCAAGTTATCTCTTGCCCTTTAATTTCTGCTTGATAATAGATACCTTTAATACTTAAGAATACCTTACGTAAAGCGTTAGCTTGAATAACGTAATGTAAAAATTCTTTAGATAAGCGTTGACATTCTTTGACAACTTTCTGCGAAACTTTATCTACTGGAGGCATAGTTGCAAACAAAAATAACATACTCAGACAGTCGTCCAAATCCCTTAATGCATCTATAAAAGTGGGGTATCTAAAAACAAAATTAAAAAAAGAAATATTAATATCAAAAAAAGTTAATATAATGCTGGTTTTTACCTCTCTTTAACCAGATGGTTCAAGTTGAAACTAGGAGTTTTAGTTTTAAGAAGTTGTACTTGCTTTTGTTGGTTCTTTCCTTTAGCTCTAGCTACTTTCTTTAAAAAGATCTTATTCTCACGTAAAGTTTCCAACAAGGGCTCATGACTTAAATACCTTATTTCCTTAGTTAAATAGAATGTACGTACTACACTAGAACCCCTATTGGCTTTCTTCTTATTCTTAGGTTCACGGGGGTAGATCCCTTTTAATATACATAATCGTCTATAATGGAATTAGTTACATGAAAGAGAAAATATGAGATACCTAAAATCATTCAAAGAGATTTGTAATTTTTTTATAGCTCGGTTACGTGTTATAAAGTTCGTCGCATTACCACTATTTCCCTTCTTCTTTTGATTAACCATCTTATATATTTTACTTTTCTACTATCACAAAGTTTCTAAAAAAGTTTGACATTCTTTTTATTCCTGAAACGAAATTCCACAAACTTTTTCAAAGTTCTAAAATCTAATGAAAAAAATTGCAGCCTGCAAGAAATTATTCTATCTCTTACCCTTTTAGTTAATAAATATTATATTAAAGGTGCTATTCTAAGCTAAAGTACCTTAGAACTAGTATTAATTATAGTATGATATACAGCAAGTAGAAATAATACCGGCGAGGATCTAAAAACAAGTTAAAGATTAATGGGTATAAATAGATATAATTTGATAGTAAGTAGCTAGCTTTGTAGTATTAGTGTAGAAATGAATGTGTTTTGTGGAGGTAAGTAAATTAGTAATATAAAAAATATAATACCAAGTGGTTTATCTTTAAATATATGTGATTTTTTCAATGTTTAGTTATTATTGACACTATATTAACAACAATAGTGTTTATAATTTTTATAATTTAATCTAAGAGAGATATATTATATTGATTTAACATTTAAATTGTATATAATAAATGTTATAAGAAAAAGTTTGAAAAAAATTTATTACTCTATTTAATTAGAAAAAAACAATGATATATATATAATAACTTATTAATATCATATAATCTATATAATATGCTTTTATCTAATAATAAAATATTATATTTTTAAAAATATATAGTATATAATAAAATTTAACTATATAATTATAATTTTAATAAATAAATTATTTTGTAAATTACCAAAAAAAAACTTTATATATAGATAATAATAAATAATTATAAAGTATTTTTTAATTTTATAAATATTAAGATACTAGTATATATTTATAGTAAATCTTATAGTATAATAAAATTTAATTAGCTTTTTTTTATAGTAATAATTGGAATTATTATAGCTTTTTTATAAAAAATCCAAAAAAGACAGTCTTTATTAAGCTTATAAAAATTTATTATTATTATAGTAGCAGTTTTATATTTATATAAAAGTAGAATCAATTTTTATAAAATAAAATAAAATAAAATTAAGCAAATAAAAATTTAAAAGTTAATATAATAGTAAATATATATTTATATAAACTTTAGTTTTAGTTTATTTAAAGAGTTTAATTACTTTTATACTTAATTTAAGCTATATTTTTATAAATTTTTGATATAGTTTAGCTATAATTATATATTTATTAATTATAAAATTTGTAAAAAAATTATTTATTATATTTTAATATATATATATATAAATAAATAAATATTAATATAAATGTATATTTACTACTATATTATAGTTATAAAATAATATAACCTTTTTTTATTTTTTGTTTTCTATTTTATTATATTTATACTATTTTTAATATTAATAAATAGTTTTTTTAAAGATAAAAAATCTAAAAATAAAATTAAAAAATTATATTTTATAGCAATAAAACTTTTACTTTTATTATAATACTATATTAAAATTTAATAGCAAAATATTTTTACCTTTATAAACCTTTTTATAATATTACTTTAAAAGTTATTAAATATTATTATTTAATAAAAAAAAGCTAAAAAACATTTAAATTAAAAATATAATTAATTTTTATTTTTTAGTTAATTTCTTATTAGTTATTAGATAAGTCAATTTTAGCTAACTTGATAAACTAAAAACATAAATAATATTTTATAAAAAATTGTATATTTCAACTTTTATAAGCTATATTAAGCTAAAAATAATAGTTTAAATAAAGTAAAATTAAAATATAAGATAAGTATTAGTTAAAAATAGTAAAAAAAATAGTTATTTAACTTAATAAATATTATAAACTATAATTTAAATAAAGAAAAAATATAAAATACAATTATAAAAATATATTATATAGCTAAATTAAGCTTTATATAAAATAAGTATATTTATATAGTAGATATATTAAAAGCTATATAATATATAATGATAATATAGTTAGCTAAGTAAATAAATGCATTTTTAATTTTAATAAATTTAAAACTTAAAAAAATATTTAAAATAAAGCTTTAAATTTATATATATATAATTAAAAAGCTTATTTTTTAATTTTTTATTATAATTAAAATGTTTATAAAATAAAAATTTCAAATATATATTCTTTTTTACTTTTTAATATATTGGGTTATTATAATATTTTTAATAATTTATATATAAAAATTATAAAAAATTTAACTAAAATTAATTTAAAATTTACTATATTTATAAAAAAAAATTAATTTTTAAATCTTAAAGATTTTAAATATATAATTAATTTATATATTTATTATAAAATATACAAATTATTAATATAAAAATTTTAAATAATATAGCCTATTTTATTTATATTTTACTTTTATTTTTTAATTTTTTTAATATATATATTTTTTTTAACTAATTTTTATATTATTTTATATCTTTATTTAAATAAATATATAATAATAATTTGATATAAGTTTTATATTTTTAAGTTTATTTAAAATAAAAAATGTAAAATAAGTTATAAAAATAAGTTGTTGTAATTTATAATGCCTTATTACTAGCTAAAAGCTTTTTACCATTTTTTATACTAGTATTATTTATTATTTTGCTAGCTTTTTACTTTAACTATATATTTGCAAATATATTTTTTAAAGCTAGATTTTATTTACTACTTTTATTAGCTTTATAAAATTATATTCACTAATAACTAACTTTATAAACTTCTATTTTTTAATATAGCTATAAGCTAAAAGTAAAAAAAAAAATATTTATAATAACTTAAAATTAAATTTTTATTTATTTACTTTTATTTTATAAATGTAAGCAAAAAGTAGTTTTAAATTTGTATAAATGTAAGCAAAAAGTAGTTTTAAATTTGTATAAATGTAAAACTGCTATTATATCAACTTTACTTATTATTTATTAAGTTACTATCCTTATATGTATACTATTTAAACTGTTTAGATCAACTTTATTAATATAGCTCCATTTTTTAATTATAAAAACAGGTATTAATTTTGTTCTTATCATTGTTTAATATATTATATTATATACTATAGCAGGTTTGTCTAGGATGGTAATTTAAGAAAGCTATTATCTTAATAGCTTTATTTAAAAATAAATAGAATATTAAATTAATATCTTTTCAATATAATCTGTTAACATAAAATTATAGAATAAATGCAATGAATTTAAACCTATATACTTAATTTTCTATATTTGTAATAAATTTTATATTAAAAATTGTATATCTGAGAATTCTTTATTATAATATTATTTATAATACTTGGTTAAAAGTTAATCAAACTTAGTATTATATAGCATTTATATATTAATAGTAATGAAAAGGTATGCTGTAATCCGTTAATATTATTTTTGATAAAAAGCATAAATTAAATAATATAAAAACAAGATATTTACTAGTATAAAAATAGGCATTATAAAAAACCAATACAATTATCTAATAATTGGCGGTCTATCTAATTTGTTACGTTCTAGCCGCAAAGTCAACCAATCTACTGCTTCTTTTACTCCTTCACTATATTAAAATTTGATTAATAAATTAGTGTATATACTATACCCTGTAAGAGCCGATATCGGAAGAACTCTAGAATCTCTAGCACCAAGTCTCAAAGCGATAGGATTGAATAGCTCCTTAACTTCTTCAACTTTAAGCGACTGCCCTTCGATATCTTGTTTATTCGCTAACATAAGTACCGGAACTCCTTCCACCAGTTCATTTCCCAATAACTTTTCTACATTTCGATATTTAGCCTCTTGAAATCTTTTAATGAATTACCGAATTCTCTTTGACATTCTTCCAGTCTAGGTTTATCAGTAGCATCTATAACGAAAAGAATACCATGACACTGATCGTAATATTTAACCCACATGCTACGTAACTCTTTCTGTCCACCTACATCCCATAAATTCAACTGAACATTCTTAGTTTTATCTACTAAAATCCTTCCTACTTCGTAGATATAAATTCAGTTATAAATTCAGTATTCAATATAAAATTACAATTTAAACCTACTGTTGGTGCTATCTGCTCTGGATTCAGACCTTTTACTCCTAAGTATATAGTTTTTATTCTTTCGAGTAATGTCTATTAATATTAAAGTAAAATATTAGGATATATGTTAAAAGTAGCTTTGTTACTGTTTTCCCAGAATTATCTAAACCTATAATAACAACGCCGTATTCTTCTTTTCGATAATAGTTATTAATTAATCCTTGTATTAACGAGTACATGTATGTATAATTTGTTTATGAAGCTATTATGTTTTCAGTAGTTTCCAATAAATGGCTTTTCGGAATCACCTAAATATAAATTTGTCCAATTGAATTAAACTTATATACAAGTAACACGGAATTTCATTTGACAAAAATTAGGTTTACCCACCTTTCACCTAATGCAAACATTCGACTATTTAACAAATTTGTCATATCTATAGATAATCAATAAAAATTCAAGTAAAAAAGTAATCAAATTCCTTACTTAAAATTCGTAATTATGTCAAGAGTTAGACCCTTAATAAAAGTAATATGCCAACTATATTAAACCTACCCGCTTTTCCTCCTGATTAACAGCTTTATTGTAGTTAACTTCGACTTTTAGCAGCTTAAAAAAGACTAACGTCAATTACATCCCACGTAGATTCGGCTCAACCGAGTCTAATAGAGATGATTACCAATTCCCTGAAGAAGGTAGCTTCTAACAAAATGAAAATTTGTTTTACATGAGATATTAGGTTTTACTAGTGTTTGGTGGCCACGTTCTCTTGCTTTTATTTTTGGAACTTATATGTACTTTAAATTCGATGCCCTTATGTTTAAAGAAGTAAATTTATTAAAATCATTGTTTGCTAAAAAATTATTTATTTAGGGTGAACATCCTATTACCAAATGGATCGATTATCATATGGAAACTGAAGAAGAATCTAAAGCTAAACAAGTTCAGCTGCTTAGACAAGCTCAGGAACGTGCAAGAATTCGGTAATATTATTTATTTCTTTATTTTTAAACTTATATACGCTTTTAGTTTACTTGAATGTGATGCCCAGCCTGAACAATATCGTTATTTAGATGTTCCTGAGTAATATATTATTTGTTATTTTTATTAATTTTAAAAGGCTTTTCAATCGTGCAAGTCCAAATTGCATTGTTCCTGGATCTCAAACTGACCTTTCTGATCTAGTCATCGAAAAAGATGCTTAAACGAAATATTTTCAATATAGTTTAGAGATTTCATTCCGTGTTTATACTTTTACCTCGTTAATTTATTTATTATTATTATTTATGCTACACTATATAGAATAAACCCCTCCTAAATGTAAGCACTTTAATATATTATGTATTTTTTAATAATTTATTTTTTTGAAGTTTGTATTATATTTGTAGGAATGCTTTTCATTAGACATTTAAAGCTGTCTAACTACCAGTGCAATTAGGTATTTAATTCTGAAATATATTATTTTACAATCTCCTCAACTTTTTTTAATAAAATGTTTGAAATTAAATAATATACTTTTTTACCTACATTTGAATTTACTAATCTTGTATTTTTATTATATACTTTGTTAAACTTAACTTTTTTTACTTAACTTAGTTTATATGAATCAGTATTAAAAATACTCTAATATAATAGCTAATAGAAAAATTCAAAAGTAGATAGAATAGTATAAATTAATACATTTACCATCAGTACTTAGTATAATTTACTTTACCTATATAGTTTTTAATTAATGATAATAAAACTTTAGCATTAATCATAAAAGATAACTTTTTAATATACTACTTAAACTACTAATATAACTTAAAACTTAAATATAAAATTTTATATTATTTATATTAACTTAATTTTTATAACTACTTTTACTAATTAATTTAATATTAAACTTTATAACTAATTTTTTAAAACTTTCCACTATGTAAATTCTAGTTATTTTTAAACTTATTCTAATTATAGTGTATCTTTAATTTTAAATTATATATTTTAAAAAAAAATTCTACTTTTTATTTAGTAAACTATATAGCTATATAATATTTATTTATATATTTATATATTTATATATTTATATTATAATTATAATTGTTAAAAATATAGTTTAATAAAAAATTTTATTTAATTTTTTTATTATTATAGTTGATTTATTAATATATATATATACTTATAAGCTATAAAGTTTATTTATATTTTAATAGCTTTAAAATATTAGTTATATTTTTTATAATTAATATTACTATTTTATTCATTTAATATGATAATTAAAAAGTATTTAAATTTTAAAAATAAATAATATTAATTATTTAATATATATATAAATTTAAATTATAAAAAATTTTAGCTTAAAAGTAATAATTTTATAAAATTAATATTATATTTAATGCTTTTTTAGAAAATATTAATTTAAATTACTAATTTTTAAAAAAAAATATATAATAAAAAAGTTTAGATTATAAAAGTTAAAAATATTATAAATTATAAATAATATAACTATAATATTCTATTATTTAGCAACTTTATAAGTTGCTAACTTAATAATTATTCTTATTATTTTTTATTTTTTCTTTCTAAGCTTAATTAATTTTTATCATTTTTTACTAATTTTAAATAATAAAACTATATAAATTTATTTTAACAACTTTATATAACAAATTTTAACAATTTAATCAAAATTTTAAATAAAAAAGTATTCTTTATACTATTATTCTTACTTAAAAACTTTATAAGTTTAATGTTTTAAAATAAGTTTAGTATGGCTACCAGTACTAATTAATAAAAAAATTTATAACATAAATATATAATAATTTGCAATAGCTAAAAATTTGACTTTTTAATAATTTTTTTTGAAAATATATAGAATTACTAATTAAATTGCCATTATTATATAATAATAAGATTTTTATTTTTATTTTTTGAATTAATATTATATTTTTTTCTTTATTTTATCAAAAATGTTAAAGCCATTTAAAATAATGAATATTCCTATTTTTTTTTACAAATCCTAAATATAGAATTTAGTTATTTTTTTGCTACTAGCTAGTTTGTAGTTTTTATAGCTATTACTACTTATAATTTAGACTATATTTGTAATTATATCAAATTTATTGCTAAATTGCTTCCAATTTTGCTTACTTATATTACTTATTAGACTTTTACATTTATTACTTCTATAATTAATAATAAAGCTAATTTTATATTATTGCAATCTACTAACCTTTATATTTAAATGCTTATATTTGCCACTATTATAGTATTATAGTATTATAGTATTATAGTATTATAGTATTTTGTACTATAAAATATAAAGATTACTACTAGTGTTATACTAAAAACAAAATATTATAATAACAGTATTCTTATTTAAATTAAAAAAACAAATTATTAAGTTTATATTATTTATTTAGTTTTTTTTAAAAAATTTATTATATAATTATACTAAATATATATATATATATATATAAAATATTAAATTAATTATATTTATTAATTAGTTATAATTTTAAAAATAAAGTTTACTTTAATATAAAATAATATTTATATTAATTTTAGCTTTTATAGCTATATTATTTTAAATCGCTTTATTTTAACAAAGTTATTAATATAATTATTTACTATTTTATATTTTACTACTATTATTTATTTTAGTTATTTTTTTACTTTTTATTTTTTATTATATTTAAAAACTACTATATTATTAATATAATACTTTTAGTTTAAAAATTAATTTTATTATAGCTTTAATATAATAATTTATTTTTATTTTTAATAAAACTTTTTTATAATATAGTTAATTTATTTAAGCTAATAATTTATTTTAATTATTATATTACATATATATATTATTAATATTTATAGTTAGTTATATTTTATTTTAGATTTTTAACTTTTTATTTATCTAAATTATATTTATTTTTATATATATTTACTATTAAATTATAATTTATTTACATTTTATTTTTTAATTATTTTATTATTATTTAGTTATTTAGCTTTTTTTATATTAAATAAATTTATTTTTTAATTTTTAAAATAAAAATTTAAAGAACTTAAGTTAATTTTTTAATAAGTTATAAATAAGTAAATACTACTATTTTTAAAAAACTGCTTATTTAAATATAAAACTTAACTATTTATAAAAGAGTTAAAAATTATAATATATATCTTATTTAGATAATTAAAAAGCTAGCAAAATAAAATGTTAATAAATATATATATAATTTAGTTAATAGCTAGTAAATAATTTAAACCTAAAGCTAAATTAATATAGTTAAGTAATAATTATCAAACTAAATTAAACTAAATTAAATTTAATATAGCTAACTAACTATTAGTTTTAATTTAAATATAATATATTTTTTAAAAAATTATAAATTATAATATAGTAAACTATAGTTATAAATTTAAAGCTTATTTTTAAATAATAAAATAAGAAAAATATAGGTTTAAAGCTAACTTTATATAATTTACTAAGTTACTAAATTAGTAAAAGAGCTTTTTAAAATAAAAATGTATTTTTCTTTAAAATTAAATATAAGTATAATTTTTTAGTTTTAGCTTATATAAAATTTTAAACTTAATTATTTAAATTTATATAAAAGTATAATTTTATTATATATTTATATTAAAGTATAAATACTAACTTATTTTTATAAATTTAACTAATAAAGCTAAAATAATTAGATATAATATTATTTTTTATTTAAAATATATAAAAAGTAAGTAAAATTAAAAATTAAAAAAATATAACTAAATAAAAAATATAAGCTTAAAATTAAAGATATTTTATTATTAAAATATTAGTATACTTTTTATACTATATAGTATTTTATAGTTTTTTTTATTAGTTTAACTTTTAGTTTTTTATATATTAAATTATATATTAAAATTAAATAGTAAACTCTTTCTATATAAGTTAAAGATTAATTATAAGTAATTATAAATATAGTAACTATAGTGTAAAATAATAGATTTAAGAAAATATAATATTGTTTACTATAATGATATATTATAAGGTAAATTGAAAAAATATTAAAAAAGTATAATTAAAATAATATATAAAGTAATAAATAAGATAAAACTATATAAAGCTAGTAATACTATTATATTAAAATTAATAGAAGGTTACTAAAATACAACTATAAATAAAACAAAAGTATATTAAACTTATAATTAATTAAAAATGTTTATTTTAATAAATAATAAAAATATCAGTTATAAAAACTTATTAATAGTATAAATAATATTAGTATCCTTATTAGTTAGTTATATTTATAAAACCTTTAGTATAAAATATAACTTAACTATATTAAGTAAAATAATTATGTAAATTTAGTACTATATATTAAATTTTTAAAGTAAATTTTATATTTTTTATAATTAAGTTTTAATTAATAAAATATAAAATATACTATATTATAAACTACTTTATAGTTTATGACACTATAATAGTTTTTTTAAACTTTTAAATAATTTTAATTAGAATTCAAAAATATATATATTATTAAATCTTATATTTTTATTATAATAAATTAGCTATTTTTAGATTAATATTATATATAACTTTAAATTTATATTATCTAAAAGTCAACATATATTATTTATAAAATATAGCTAATTAATTTAAAAATAGCATAATTTTCTATTATAAATAGTAAAATTTTCTTATTTATATAACTTGCTATTATTATTTTTTTTTAAATTTTATAATATATTCTATTAAGCTAATTTTTTTACTACTTGACTAGATTAAAATTTTCAATTTTTAAATTTGAAATATAAATCAAATAATATAATATCTTTAGAAAAGCAGCTCTACCATTAAAAAGCCATTAATTTTAGATAACCTTTATAAATGCTAAAAGCAATTTGTGAAGTGTACTAACAATTACATTTGAAACTTTATTTGAGTAGGCTTATAAAAAAATAAATATTAATAAATGGAATTGTTTATACTATTAACATCAGCATTAAACAATGTCTTGTCTTGGTCTAGATGCTGTTTTAAAGCTAAATAAAGGTAGCTAGGTTTTTTATGTCTTTAAAATGTGTTTGAAATAGTAAAAAATAACAGAATTTATAAAAACATTTACATCAGGAGTATTGTATTAATAAAGTCTATATTATGTATTAGAGCGTTTAAGTGATTAAGCGACTAGTAGGTGGTAAAATGCTTGCTATTGGTGTTCCATAAATGAAGTTTAAATTAATTTTTAACGGAAATTAAACTGTGGATAACATTTAGGAAAGTTTTGCTTTATTCAACCAGATGATATGAGTCCAGAAAATAAATAATAACTGAAAATATTAAAAATATTAAAAATGAAGCAATAATCAGTTTAAGCTTAAGTTTATAGGCTTATTAAGGAAATTTCAATAAATATGTAAGTTGTTTATGAATTATTTTACCTAATTACTTTAGTTTTCGCTTTTAAACTTAGAATAATTAATCATGTGCAATTTTTGGAAATGGAATTCTTAATCATTTAATTAAAAAAATCAAGTGCTGTATAAAGTTATTAGCGAGCTATAAAAACGATAAAGGGTAGAGCTTACAAGCTTTTTGATATTGAAAATGCAGTGTGAAGGAGAAACTTGTAATATTGAACAACCCAAGATTAGTGAACCAAAAATAATCCAGCGGGAGATTGAGCCAGGTATAGTTTTAGGTGGTGGTAGCTCCCAAACCGGGGAAGAAGGTGAAGAAATCCGAATAGAAGTATTAGGGCAGATTCTACTTGACAAATTGAAGATAGGTACTGTAAACAGATTTCATAAGGTTAAAAGCGATGATGATTACGCAGAGCCGGAATATGAATCTAAAGTAGACAACTTTAAAATAAATACCAAATATTTAGGGATCTATTTCACAGCTTCATGGTGTTCTCCATGTCAACAGTTTTCTCCTAAGCTCCAGGAGTTTATCCGTCGTAATAGCGATACTTTTACTATTTTAGCTGCTTCAAACGACACTTTACCGAAACAGTTGAAAGATTATATAGCACCTAAAGGATGGCCCCATTTACCTATTGAAGATACAGAAACATTAAGTAATTTACAGAAACGTTTTGGTGTTACGCTGTTACCATCTTTAGTTATTATAGATGTAGCAACTCGTAAGCTTATCACGACGTGGGGTAGAGAAGCTATTACTTACAATTTCTTTGGATGCATGGAGGATTGGGACAACGGTCAAGAAGGGTACCTATGGTGGCACTTCCTTAAGTTCTGGTAAACTATAAGTGGTTAATTTTTCACTCTTTGAACTATTCAAAAATTAAAGTTTTTATACATTTTATTATTTAGCTTTGACTTGCTAAATGTTTAGCAAAATAATGGAACTTTACGCTGTATAAGATTTCTTCTCTGTTTATTAAAACACTATTCGATGTGGAAGTCCATCAGCAGGGCCCATATTGATAAAATTTCAGGTATTTAAGAAACTCCAGGTTGCCTTGCTTTAAAGTAATTGAATTTAATAATATTGGTAGAGATTATAGTATATAATATGTTTTTACTTTTCTGACATAGCTGAATGATTTGTATCTAAATAAAGCTATAGTATAAAAATACATTAATTGTATTATTTTAGCAATTTACTAAATGGGAAGGTCTATACTGGTTAGAAAGTCTGCCTTCACCTATGCTCGAAAGGCATAGAATTAGTCATTATACTTTGTAAAAAGTGAAAATAGTTAATTTATTTAAACATATTAAAAATTTTAAAAACTATATATATTTAAAAAGATAAAATTTAAAATTTAAAAGTAAAAGTGTTAAGTTAAGTAGTTTTAATATTTTTAATCTATTAAAGTTTATAACTTACAAAATTTTAATAGAATGTTAAATTCTTTTGGTTTTAATTTTCAAAGCTATTCTATACTTTCTAAAAGAATAACAACTATATATAATCAACTATTTAAATATATAATTAGAATTTAATTAATATTATTAGGTAAATAAAAGTAATAAATTATTTTTAAAATGACTATGTTTATTAGTAAAATTATACTAGCTATTTATTTTAAACTTTTATTTTGTAAATAAAAGTTTATATTAGTATTATTATTATATATTAAAATTAGATATTATAAGAGATTTTTAATTTTTATAATTTTATGCTTTTTATTTAAGTAAATATTTATAATAAAAAATTAGTTAACTTTAAAAATTTATTTAAATTACCTTTTTAAGTACTTTTTATATATTTAATATAAATTAATTATATTTATTAAATAAAGCAAAATATTTTAAATTTTATTTAGCTTTTAGCAATACATATTTATTTTTAATTTTTAGCTAAGTTATAATTTTTCATTATTTAAAAAATATCTTTTCTTTTTTTATTAAATTTTAATATTGCAAAATTATTTTAAAACTAATTTAGTTTTTATTTATAATTATTAAATATTATTCTATTTTATAAAAATAAAATACTTGAAAATATTTATTTTAGCTTTACTTTTTAATAATAAGCTTCATTATTAGCTTTAATAATTACTTTAATAAAAAAGTATAATATTTTTATAGCTATTTTATACTATATTAAATATTAAATTTATAATTAATAATACTTATACTTTTATTATTATAAATTTTTATAAATTTTTATTTTATTTTTTAGTTTATATATTAATTAAACTATTTAATTTTTATTATTATTATTATACTATTTTAATTAAAATTATTATATAATATAATAATGTGTTTAAATAAAAAAAGTATATATTTTAATATATATTAATTTTAATTATAATATTATATTTATAAAATAAATATAAAAAAATAATTTAAGCTTATATAAAAAAGAAAAAAGCTTATTATTTATATAATTTTTTATATTTTAAATTAATAATATTTTTTTAAATATAGTAACTATATAAAAGTTTAAATTTAAAAAATAAATACTACTATTACTATTATTATTAAAATAAATATTATTTTATTTAAATAATAAAATTTTTAAAATAAATCTAACTTTAATTAAAATTTATAGTTAAAATACCTATAAACTAAAAAAGTAAAAGCTTTAAAAATAATATTCTAATTAAATTTAAAAGTAACTAACTGATTAATTAATAAATACAATATTGAAATATTAAAAAAATATAGAAAAATAAAACTAAATAAGAAAAATAAGCTATATATAGCTTAATAATATAATATATAATAATAGCTAAAATAAAAATATATTAAAATTTAATTAAATATTATAAATTATCTAAATTAATAAATATTTTTTTACTAAGTTTTTAGTTTATAATAATATATAAGTTAAAAAAGCACTAACTTTTAAATTTAATATTTTAAATAATTACAATTATATTAATAATTTTAAAATAAGTTTACTAAAAAGTATTTAAGCTTATTATTTAATTAAAATATTTTTATAAAGTTTTAAAAGCTAAATATTATAATTTTAAAGTTTTAATTTAAGTAAGCTAAAATTAACATTTTAAATAAAAAAGTAAAAATATTTAAGTTTATATATTCAACTTAATATATTAAGTATAAAATCTTTAAAATTATTTATTGAATTTATATTATTATTATTATTATTTAAGTTTATATATATTAATTTTTTTTAATAGTAAAGTAAATTATTAATTTATAATATTGTTTAAAATTAATTAAAATTAATTTTTTTATAGTTTTAAATACTTTAATAACTTATGTTTAGATTAATAGAATTATTTATAATTTTTATATATAAATTTATAAATATTGCTAAATTTAATAAAAGTTAAAAATAAATTATAATATTAATACTAATATTAACTACTATTAAAAATTTTATAATAGTAAATTAATATTTTATTTTTAATAGTTAGTATTTAATTTTAAGTTAAATAATTATTACTTATTAATCAATCTTTATTATAGTAAGTAAATTATATCTATTAAGTTATATATTATACTTTTGAATTTTATTTATGCAAACTTTATTCTTTTTACTAAATTTTATCTTATAGCAAATAATCTTTTTTAATATAGTATATATATATATATATATATTTAAATTTTGTTCTAATTTTAAGGTATTATAGTTAATTATAAAATAAAAAATAAAAATTACAGTTGATAATATTATTTTAACTTTAGGAAATTAAACTACTTAGCTACTTTCAGAATAACTTAATACTGGTAGGGTGATGTTGGAATTACTTTAAAAAGTATAGAAGTTGCTACAAATCATAAATGGTTTATAGTATATAGGTTAGTTGTTGGTTTATAACAGAACGTTAGTCTGTAGCAGCAAAAAGCTTAATATATCGCTAGATTCAGAGCAGATTCTCTCTCAGCAGTTCTTTACTAAAATTACATTTCGAAAGTATAGTTTAATAAATAAATAAATAAATATATATATATCAATTCCTTATTTACGAAAAAAAAATTAGGAACTTTATCTTTTTATATATAAGAGCATATATATATATATATATTACATCGTTTTCTTTATTTTTATTCGTATATAAACGACAAATATTTTGTTAATAAAATTTTTTTATCTATCTTTTGCTTTTATAGTATTATTTTTGGTTAACTAATTTAGATTCGAGTAGCGCCGTTATCGTAGCTATGGCCAAAATGATCGGTTTTGTTAGAAATGTATATCTATACGTATCTTAGTTTTTAGTATAATTAATTTAGGGGTTGTCTTCGTATAGTATTTAAAATGTTTAGTAATTTTTCCATGTCCATTTAGCTTATACCGGTAAATATATCTTTTCCTTAGGATGGACTGGCCACCCTAAGAGATATGTTTAAGATATCCAGAAAATAGAACGCTAGGAAATCCTCTCCCTCGAAAACTTACTAGTATTATTAAAAAATTAGTTCAACATTAATATTTAAAAGAACTGTAAAACGTGCGTTTTTAATTAGTTATTACAACGTTGTTGAAAGATACCTTTCAAAACGAAATCTCCATTTTAACTAAATCTTAATTCCAATTAAATTATTAAGTTGCTACTTTATATTTAAACAGATGCAAAGGAAGGTAGTTAAAAGTGTACTTTGACAGTAATAAATTAATGTATCGATTCCAACTGTTCCCCGCAAAGGATATTACAAAATATCTTGGAACTAAAATTTACCCCAAAATCGATAGTAGGTTTTAAACCTCCACCTTTACCTAAAAGCACGTGCTTTGTACCTACAATTGAAATTAAGAGAGCTTAACAATAAATTAGTTCAATTTATATATGAAACGTACCAAATAACTGAATTGTATAAAATTACAAGTTCTAATTTTTAAACGGCAAATTTATAGCTACGTTATTGAAACTTTAGTTATTAACTTTTACTACCTTAAAACTAAACTGTTTTTTTTTAATTTAACTTTATAAAAAAGTTAATTGAATCGTTACTAGTTGCATAAGTTATTTGAAAAAGGAGGGACGGTATGTCGTTAAGTTTAACTAAATTGTTCAAAAAAGTAAGTAAGAATTTAAATCCTACTAAATCAACTCAACCGGAACCGGTAGGGACTACCAACTTAGATTTAGACGATTACCACCAATTAAGGGAAGAGGAAAGGTACCGAGTTACGTACAATAGTTTCAATAACCGTAAAGCGAAAGGTGAAATGGATGGAAATATACGATTAAATTCAGATTTCGAAGAAGCTATCCAACGGTTACATGATTTACAACTTATCAATAACACTAGTTCAAAGAGTGAAAGTATAGAACGAAGGTACGTAGCTAGTAAAGTAGATAAAAATGTATACGGTACAGCTACTAAGTTCGTAAACCCGCCTAATTTAAATAAAGTTAGTAGCCAAACTGACTTCAACTTCAACTGTACACCGTTAAATGAGGAAGAAGTTAACCCTTATTTAACAACTAACTCAGATAACTTAAAACATGATTCTAACCGAATTAACTTTAAAGCTAACACCAATTTCAGTAGATTACCTACTAGTTACTGCGGATCGACTCAAGTTTCCAATTTAGCGTCAACATGTAGTTATAACAATTCTAGTTACCACCGACGTTTATCTAAACCTACCGTAAAGTACGCTAGCCAAAGCCTCGGTAGTTACTCGTTCCTATCGGATCGGACTAACACCCCTTACGCTACCTCACCCAAAAACTCCACTTACTTGCAGAAGCAACGGACCCGATCCTCTTCTATCTCCTACATCCCCTCCTACCCTAGTTCACCTAGCGATGATGACGACGACTTACCTAGTTTAGGAATAGCTGATACCGACCGGTACTTCAAACAGAACTATTCGTTCGATACTTACTGCTACTCCAATTCAAAGCGTACCGATCTTACTCAACCACTACCTTTACCTTCTTCACCCATATCAATACCCTGTAAAGTCGACACCGACGATACCAAATTATTCGAACTTAATCACCCAGTTCAAAGTGGTACTAAAGTTAACCAACCAATTAAAAAGAAAGTGGTAGGTAGAAGATCGCTTTCGTTAAGTTTAAATACTAACGAAGAACAGTTAGGCGTGATACCTAACTTTAAAGTAAAGTTGTTGGACCCGTTGCCTAAACCTACCTTCCTATCTACCCAAGTTAAAGTATGGAATTCAGGGGTAGAAGGTAACAAAATTCAATTGTTGTAACTAACGGTTAAGGTATTTCAGGTTTTAAATTACGTTTGGTACTCCTCTTCAGTACTTAATATATTCAAATTGGATTTTACTGTATTAAAATTTTAAAACTGTATAACTTTATAGATGTAGATGTTATGAGTAATGCTGTAATTCAAAACCGGATCAGATACTTTCTCATAACAAGTTGAAGTCGGTTCAGTTGAGAATAGATTTTGTTTAAAATTTTGAATGTACCCTTGTTGTATCGTAAAAAGTGTAATAATAACAGATCTCCTAAGTACTTTTGAAATATAAACCATTGTTAATTTGTAAAGACGAAATGGACGAACTAACAATTTTTGTCGATAAAGAACCTAATAACCTCCTTCTAAGAATACATGAACTGTATTAAGAACAATTATATTAGCGAAAATTAAAAATAAAGTATTACAAATGATTTATTTAAATTTTTAAATTTATTTTATTAATAGAGTTGATTTTTCAAAATGACAAAGACGATTCAAATATATTATTTCGAATTAATGCATATTATAGATAATTTTGATATTTATATGACTTAATGTAAGAAACACTACATAAAATCAATGCGTTATTGATAATAGTATTTTAAGGTAAATGTAATAATTTGTTAAATAGTAATAAGTATCTAACTAAATTTAAAGTAATGAAATGCTCATTACAATAGGAAGCTTCAACACAAACTTTATAGTAATTTAGCTTTTAATTATTATCTACTATACTAGCGCTAGTTAATTCGATAAACTTAATAAAATTAATTTATTATTGCCTAATATAAAGGAACTTTAACTTAATATCTCTACTGTCATTTTCAATTCGATTTTTTTAACTAATATTATAGAACCATTTTAATAAGTGAACCAATAATTTTTACTTTACAAATATTAATAAATTAAAATAAACTTTATAATTTTTTTAAAACAATTTGAATATTATTCAATCGCAATAATAACAATTACTCGATCTAATAGAAATAATCTTGATCAACTTTATTATGCTGCTAAGCAAAGTAAAAAAATAGTTTAGAATTGTTTAAAAATAATAGATACCATTTAGATTTCCAATTAAGTACTTCTTACAAAACCTTTTATAATAAATGTAAAAAAAAGGATGGTATATAGTATAATAGTATAAAAAAAATTACAAATAGGAAATTTTAAATTTAGGTATACTTTAGTAAAAGTTAAAATTTTATTAAAAATTAAGTATATAATAATAGTAATAAGAAAGTAATTAAAAGTTATAAAATATATAACATTAAAAAATTAACTAGTTAGATCATATATTTAATAAAAGTAAAGTGGGTTTATATAATTAATATATTAATAAAAATTTACTAACTTAAAAAATAATTTTATATTAGTTTAAATTTAAATTTTACTTTAAAATTTTTAAATAATTATTTTATTTAATTTATTATATAAAACTTAAATTAAATATATTTAAAATTTTAATATTAAAAATAAAGTTAAATTAATAAGCTTTATTTAAAATTTTATTAACTAGATTTTATAACAAACTAACTATTATATAATTTACTAATAAGCTTTATATATTTATAAATAATAATATTTTTTTATTAAAAATAAAAACTCTACTATTTTAAAAAAGATAAATACTATAAATTAATTAATTATTATTTAAAAAATATATTTATATTTAAGCTTATTAAGCTTTTACTAATGTAAATTATTTTTAACTTTAAACTTATTATTTAAACTAGGTTTTTTAATAGAATAAAATTATTATTAATAAAAATTAAATAACTATAATTATTTTATTTAAAAAATTACTAAATCTAACTTTTATAAATAATAAATACTTTATAGCTAAAAAGTATAAAAATGATTAAAATTATTATTATAAATAAATAACTAATTTAAAAACTTTACTAATTAAATTACTTTAATAATAATTGAATTTTATTAATTAAAATAATAGTAAATAATTATAACTTAAAAGTAATTTATTATAGTTTATATATATTTATATATAAATTAATATTTTTTTTATTTTAATAAACTTTATATATTTTATTTTTAAGTACTTAAGTTTTTATAATTTTATAATATATTAAGTTAAATTAAAAAAATTTAAAAATTCAAAAATATTTTTATATATTGACTTAAACTATTATTAACTTTTTTAAAAATTAATTTTTTTTTGTATTTTAAAAACCTAATTTTTTAAGCTTTTTACTAATAACTTAAATAAAATAATTAACTAATTAAAGCTATTTAAAAAAATTTTAAATGCTAATAATTAGATTTAGTTTTAGTTATTCTTATTTAAAAAGCTAAAAATTAAGCTAATTAATAATTTAACTACTTTAGCCTAACTTTTTTAATTTACTTTTAAAGCTAATAGTTTATATTTAATTTTTTAAATATATTTTTAACTAAAGTTTCTAATAAAAAATAAGATATTAAGCTTATTATTTACTATTATAAATTAAAAATATTTAGAAAATTAACTTTATTATTAAAAAATAAAATATATTTTTAAATATACTTAATTAATATCTTATTTAATTATTAATAGTTAATAATAGTAAGCTATTATTATATTAATTACTTTAAACTATGTATATATTATATTATTATTTACTATTTTATATAACTATTAAAATATTTAATATATATAAATAAAAATATTAAAATTTAAAAAAAAGCTAATTTTTTTATTTATATATAATTTTAAAAGTTAGAAAAAATATTATTTTATTATTAAATTTATATTTATCTAGGTATTTTTAGTTAGTTTACCAAAAATATTATTGAAAATAATTTTTACTAATTATTTAATATTAAAGCTCTTTTTATAACTTTGAAAATATTTAGTTTTAAAGTTTAAATTAACTAAATAATTAATATTTTTTAATATTTTTACTATTACTAAATTATATACTTTAAAAAAAAAAGTATTTAAAAATTAATAAAAATCTTATTTATTAACTATAAAAAGTAAATATAGTTTTAAAAAATTAGTTAAAAAGCAAAGTTATATTTTAATTATAAAATTAGCTAAATTACTTATTTAAAATATTTTTTATATAAGTCTAACTTTGCTATTTTTAAACTAAATATAGTTTAGTTTAAAAATTAATAATTAAAAAATATTATATACTTTCAAATATAGATATAAAATTAAACTATATTTATATATATATAATAATAATAACTTTTATTAAAACTAAAAATAATATAAAATGCTATAATAAGCTTTTATATCTATAGCTATTATATTAGCAAAATATTTATTTAATATTTTATAAAAATATTATTATTATTTAGCTAAAAAAATACTAAAAATAACTTTAAAGTTTTTTATTAATAAAGATTTATTTAATTGTTTTTTAATTTTATAAATATAAAATAATAATTAAAATTATTAATAAAATTATTTTTTTAAAATAATATTTCATTTAATTTTTTTAACTAATTTTAATAAAAAAATTAGCTTTAATAATTACTTAAAACTAAATTTTTACTTATTATATATTAGTATTATAAATATAAATAATATAAAAATTTAGAATAAATTTATTATTATAATAATACTAACTTAAATTACTAATTATTAAAAAAAATGTTATTTTTTTATTAATAATTAAATAACTTTTTAGCTATATATAATAGCATTATTAGTTTTTTAATTTATTTTTAATATATAGTAACTATTAAAATTTTAAATTTATATATTAATAAAGCTTTTTAAAACTTTAATTAAAATAAAGCTAAGTTTAACTTAATAACTACATTAAATTTTTTTTTAAATATATTAAATATTTATATTATAAATTTAGCTATTTTAAAAAATTAATATAATAAATTAGCTAGCTTTTATTTTAAAAATTTATAATTAAGTATTTATATAAAGTTTACTTTAAAATTTAAGCTAATTTTAAACCTTATTTTTTCTTAAATTTTTTAATATATAGCTTAAATAAAAATTAACATTTTTTTACTTTAAATTTTTTTATAAAAATTAGATATTAAGATATTTTTATTTTACTTTTAGCTATTTAAAATTTAATTAAATTAGCTATTTACTTATTTATATTACTTTATTTTAAACTTTTATTTTTTTATAAGTTTATAAATTATTTTATAACTATAAAATTTTAAATATATTTTATTAGCTATTAAATACTTTTGTATTTTTAAAAATAGCTTTTTTTACTTATTATTTTTTATAATTTAAAAACTAATAAATACTACTATTTTTTAAATTTTTATTAAAAGTAATATTTGGTTTAAAGCTTTTTTTTTAGCTTTTTATTCTCTTTAGCTACTATAACTATAAAGATTATTTAAACTTTTTAAAACTGTTTATAATTTTTTTAACCTAAATTTTCTTTTTTTAAAATAATAATAAAAGAAAAATGCAGATAAAATTTTTAAATAGTTAAAATAGTAAATAATATAACTTATAAATAATATAAGCAAAAAATACTAATAAAAAAAGATAAATTTAAAGCTTAAAATTAATAATAATAATATAAAGTTAATATAAATTATAAAAATAAATTTTTAATATATTTTAAAATCTTTAATATTTATTATTAATTAAATAAAGTTAAATTAAAAGTTTTTTTATAATTTATGTCTGTTTTTTTTTTAATATAATTAAATAATTTTATAGTAAGTTTAATTATTAAATATTTAAAATCTAGTATAATTTAATAAAAAATCCATTAATATTTTATTTTTAGTTTTTTCTTTTTATTAATTTTTAAATTTAAAAAAAAAACTATATAAAAAAATTTTTAATATAATAGATTTTTAATTATTTATTTTATTATCTAGTTTTAAATATTTAATTTTAGTTTTAAATAAAAATAAAATTTTAAAATAATTTTTATATAAGAAAAAAAAGATTTTTATTATTAGCTAAACTATTAATTAAATATTTAACTACTTTTAAAAATACTTAATTTTATTTTAAAAATCTTTTATTATATAAAGGTTAAATATAATTATTATACTTTTTGTATTTATTTTTTTAATTATAGCTATATAACTTATATATACTTTTAAGCAAAGTTTAAAAATATCTAAAAATTTAAGTAAGTTAAAATTTAAATTATATATATATATTAAAATAATTTAATAGTTTTAAGTAAGTTAATATTTATAAATTTTATTTTTATAGTAAAAATATAAAAATTATATATTTATTAAATTTGAATTTATTTATATAGTATTTTTATTTAAGTTTAAATTTATTTTTTAAATAGCTAATATACTTTTAGTTAAAAATAAAGCTTTAAAAAAATTTTTTTTTAATAATATTAATAATATTTTAAGTATAAAAATAAAATTTTTACACTTTTTTATAAAAATAAAATTTATAAACATTAACTTAATATTTTATAAAAATATATATTAATTTTTTTCTAAATAAAGGAAGAAAAAAGTTAGCATTAAATATTTAAAAAAGCTTTTAAATTAAATTATTTTAATTAGTAAAGTAATTTAAACTAGTATAAAGCTTTTTTTAATTTTAAAATACTATATTAAAATATAGCTTTAATATATAATATTTTTACTATTTATTTAAACTAATTATATATATTTATTATATATATACTTACTTTACTATATAACTAATAGCTATAAATATTTATAATTTTTATAGTTTTATACTTACTTTTTACTATTATATCTTTTTTATAAATATAATATAAGCTACTTTATTTTATTTTTTTAATAAATTTATAATAATAAATTTAGTTTTTTTTATAGTATATATATTAATATTATATATTTTTATTTTAAAAATTTATACTCTAAAAAAAAATTAAAAGCTTTATTTAGTTAAATTAATAATAAGTTATTAATAATTAAATATATTATTTTTTAAAAGCTATTATACTTAAATTTACTTTTATTATAGCTACTAAAAACTTAATTTAAACTTTTTAAAACTTAGTAATATATATATATAATTTT
>JAWQFY010000362.1:0-34955 GCA_037055185.1 Capillidium rhysosporum | reverse complement strand
ACTTTTTATTTTTATTTTATTTTATTTTATTTTATCTACTTACTAATATTTAATACTTTTTTAATTTAAGTATTATTATTTTTAATTATATTTTTAGTTTTTTTATTTATTTTACTACTAGTTTTATTTAGTTTTTAAATTAAGAATTTACTTTATATTTTATTAAAAAAAATTCAAAAGTTAAAAGTTTAAAATTGCTACTAAATAAATTTTCTTTTAATTTTACTAATATTATTTTATTATATTATTAAAAAATTAATTTTCTTCTATTTTTAGCTTTTTAGCTTTGATTAAATAAGCTTAAGCTATTAATTTATTTATTTATATAATTTTATTTTTAATTATATTTAACATCTTTATTTTATTTTTATTTTTTAAATATACTAATTATAACTTATAACTTATATACTATATAAAGCTATAGCTATAATATAAGCTATAATTAAATAACTTTAATTTAAAAAAGTATATAATTATAAAATACTAAAAAGCTACTTTTTTTAAAAGTTTATTTCTTAATAGCTTAATATCTTACTAAAAAAATTATTACTTTTTTATTAAATATTATTTTTTATATTATATTATTTATTTTAAAAAAACTCAACTTTTTTTAAATATTTTATAAACTAATTATAAAATTTTACTATTTTTTATATAGCATTATTTTAAAAGCTATACTACTTTTATATTAACTAAAGTATTAAAATTAATAATAAATAATAATAATAAAAGTAAAAGTACTTTTACTAAAAATATTAACTTTAATTATTAATATTATATATAAATTTATATTAAATTTTACTTATTTTTAATTTTACTAGCTATAAATAAAAGTAAAGTTTTAAAAAAACTAAATATAATACTATTTATCTAAAATATTAAGTAATTTTATTTAAGTTTAAGTATAATATTTAGATTACTTGGTATAATAAGTGCTAAATTAACTACTTTTTTACTAATTTTTAGTTTTTAAGCTTTTATATTTAATAATTTTAACTAGAAAATAGTTTTATTAAATATGGTTTTAATATAAATTTATATAAACTATTCTTTTTTTTAAAATCTATTTTATATTTTTCTAATTTCTTACTAATTATTTTATCTAATAATAATTACTTTTAGCCTTTTTAACTTACTGCTTTTATTTTCTAATATATTTAAATCTAACTGAATTAGTTGTTTATTATTATATTTTAAAGCTTTATTAAAAATTAGACTAGTTTAAGAACTAACTTTTTATAAATTTACTTTATTAAAAGTATTATTCTTACTTTTTAAGCTTAGTTAATAACTTAAGTAGTATAGTTTTATATTAAAGTACTTAATAGATTCTCTTTTTTCTAACTTATTAAATAATTATAAAAATTATTACTTTTTTATTAAATACTATTTTAAAATATATACTACTTTATTAAAAGTAATTTCTAATTTTTCTTTTTAATTATTTAATATAACATTAATAAAAAAAGCTACTTTGTTATAAAGTATTATTTTTAAAATTATATAATATTACTAATAATATAAATAATATATTTTATTATAAAGATAAATATTTATATGCTTTTAATTTTATTACTTTTTTTTTAGTTTTAACTTTAAAAGCTAAATATATTACTATATTTTCTTAAATTTATATTTAAAATTACTTTAATTCTTTTGATAAATTTGATATATATTAATTTAAAAATAATTTCTAATTAAATCAAGTGTTTCAATAATAATTAACAAATTTAAATAAAATTTTAATTACTATTATTATTAATATTTATTGCTATTTATTTCTTATTTAATTATAAATTACTTTTTTTCAATTAATAAGCTTAAATAATACTTATATTATACTGCAAAAATAATATAAACAAGTTTATTAATAATGATATTTATTCTAAACTTCATTTATTTCAATGTTTTTAAATAAAATAATTTATGTTAAGTTCAACTTATAAAAATAAAATCCAAGCATATATACAATATAAATGTAGTTATTATTATATCCAACGCTTATGTAATGTGATATTATTCTTAGTATATACATATTATATTGTAACTATTGTTAAGTAAATACTAAGAAATTATAATTTCAAATTTCAAACCAAAAAAAGTACTCAATATTTACATTTAAATTAAAAACTAGGTAAAAAAATCAACAGTTTAAAAATGAATTTGTATGTAATGAGTTGAATGAATTTCAGAAAAAAAAGGCAAAAAAAACAAATGCCAATTAAAAAAGAGATTTATGAACACAATCTTTATATTATAAAACAAAATTATACACATTTCGTTTTCTCATCATTCCAAATACTCAAGATAAATAAATAAATAAAATTTCACTTATATTTCATTTTTAAAATCAACTTTATAAAGTATAAATTCATTTCGAAAAGTGTTATAACTGAAGATACTCTATAAATATTGTATCTTTAGGATACTTAATTTAGATATTGGATTGATCTATCCTAGCTAACTCCAAGCTTGAATTATTACTGATGTTTAAATGTTCTTATGTATACATCTCTTTAAACTTTGTTTTCGACTTTCTAACTATAATATAAATTGATTATTATAATAAAATTAAATAGTAACAATTATACCTTTAACATTTTAGCATTTAACAATTTACATTATTAATTGAAATTCCTTACAGTATTTCTTGATCTTTCAAATAATTCGTAATATTATCTATTGTAGTTAAATCTAGCTTGAGTTTAATTTGTAGCTTTCAATTTTACTGTTATTAATCCCAACTTCATTTTTATATACTTCCGTTCGTATAGATGAAGGCTCTTTAAAGTTTAATATTTATGCTCATAATAAAGTAATGAATTTAGAAGACTTTTAAACTTTTACCTGCGTTTTGATTGATACAAAGGAAAGTAAGATTAATCAAGTTTACGATTCTTTTCTAAACTCGTATAAAATAAACTACAAGTTAAATTGTGGTTGTAAAAATTTTATCATGCAACATTTTTAATATCTTAATTTATTATATATATATATATATCCGGATTATGAAATAATTATAATTTCAATGATAAAAAATGGGAAATAATTTTATTTAACATAAATAGATTTTGTATATGGAAGATTTCTATAGTACAGAGACTAAAGTAAATTAATTTAACCACCGAAACCATAGAGGGTACGGCCTTGACGTTTAAGAGCGTAAACAATATCTAGAGAAGTAACGGTCTTACGCTTAGCGTGTTCAGTGTAAGTGACAGCATCCCTGACAACGTTTTCAAGGAAAACCTTTAAGACACCTCTAGTTTCTTCGTAGATGAGACCTGAGATACGTTTAACACCACCACGTCTAGCTAATCTTCTGATGGCGGGCTTAGTGATACCTTGGATGTTATCACGAAGAATTTTTCTGTGACGCTTGGCGCCTCCTTTTCCTAATCCTTTTCCACCTTTTCCACGACCTGACATTTTATTGTATTTATTTTAATTAAGATTTTAAAAATTTTGAAGGGAAATCGGTTGCTTTATATACCTTTTGAAATTTTGTTCTTAGTTTGAGTTTCCTATTCTAAACAGGCAATCCAATTTTTCTTTAAAAAAATATTTTATCGAATCGCTAGTTTTTATTGTAAAGTTTTAATAGATACTATTTGCTATAATCTTTAAATTTAGATTTTTTGAAACTTTCGATTCCGCAGTGATCCATAATTAAAGAAATAATACGTAGCCAATAGAATCAGTTAATTATATCATTTTGATTTCTTATATTTCAAAATATTAATCAAGTAAACAGATTTATGTCAAACAAAAAATATTTAGTGCTAAACAAACGCTATCTCTTACTCTTTGTTAAGATATAGATATAATAAAAATCTAAAAAGTGTATCCAAATTATTAAATTTACTTTGGAATAAAACTTTGAAAGTTATATCTATATAATAAACTAAAAATGTGAGAGATTGAAAATAAAAATAAAAATTAGTTTTAGCAAAACTTATAAATTATATTATTTAGCGTTTATATTAACCTACAAAATTAATAAAATAGTTTAGCAACCTGTATAAATAAACGGTTTAAGCTATATTACTGTTTTTTTATTGGGCTAATAACCTAATATAAGCTACTCAGTTGTATAGACTATAATACTAGGAGACGATATAAAATAATGCTTATATAATATAATATTAGTTATAAAAGTTAAGTTTTGCTTAAATCAATATAACTACTTTTCCTAATCATTATAAAAATCTAAAACTTTAATATTTAAGCAAATATACTAGACATTAGTAGTTAATAGACTAGACAAGCTTTAAAAGTAAGGTAAATATATTGCTTTAATTGCTTTTGTATATTGCTTAAAGCTTTAATTAAAAAGAAACCATTTATTTATAATACAATATAAAAATAACTTGATAATATTTTTACTAGAGTTTAAAATTTTATTTATTTAATTTTACACAATATATATTTATTTATTTTTTAGTATTTTTCAAAATTAGTAATATATATTAATTAAGTAAAATTTTTATTTAAATAAAAAGCTTTTAAAAAGGCTTTATAAGTATTTTAAATATTAAAAAATCTTTAATAAAGTGCTATATTAATTCTAACTTTAAAAATCTAAAAAAAACATATTTTATATCTATTTTACTAGCTATTTTTACTATTTATATATATTATCTCTTTTTTAAGTATTTTATTTAGAATAAATAGATTTGAAAAAGTTGATATTTTATTTTAAAAGCTAGTAACTATTAGTGTTTTTATTAAAATATATTAATTTTAAAATTAACTATTTTAGTTATTTAAAATTTATTTAAACTATTTTTAGCTATTTTTTTCTTTTTAAACTTTTTATTATTAACTTTAATAGTATTACTTTTTTATATTTATTTTTTAATTTACTTTAAATATTTTTTTTTAATAATAGTTATAGCTACTTTACTTATTAAAATCTAGATTTTCAATTTTTTTTTAAAATTTATAGTTTAGTAAATTATTTTAATTTTAATTAGAGTTTCAATTATTATTTATCTTTTTTTTACTATAATTAATTTTTTTATAAAATTAAAATTAAAGCTAAATTTAATAAAATTTTTAATTTACTAAAAAATAAGTATTAATTTATTAAAATTGTAACAAAACTATATTTTTTTTTAAAAAGATTTATTAATAGTAGTTTTTATATAATAGCTAATATACATTATTAGTATCTTTTTTTAAAAGTTAGTTTATTATTATTAATAAAAATAAAAGCTAAAAAAATATATTTAAAATAATATAAATAATTTAAAACTTAAATATATAAAGTAGTTTATTAAATTAAAAGTATTTTTTAGTTTAAAAAATTTAATTTATTATAATTTTAATATAATTATATATTTAAATTATAAAATAAGTTATAATTAAAGATAAATCTTTTTAAATCTATATAATTAAAATTAAAATTAAAATTTATTAGATAATCAAAATATAAATATAGTTTATAATAGCTAAAAAGTATTATAATTAGCTTAACTAACTAATTAAGTTAATAAAATATAATTTTAGTTATAATAGTAAAATATATTTATATTTTATAAAGTAAATTTATATATTATAGTATAAGTATTAACTTAAACTATAATTTAAATTATTTAATCATTTTTTAAAATAATTTAGCTTTTAGTAAATTAATTAAATTTAAAGCATAATAAATACTATAACTTAAATTAAATATATTTATTATAAATTTATAAATTAATAATACTTTTATTATTATTATATAAAAAAAGTAAAACATAAACTTTATAAATTATTTTTTTAATATTTTTAATTTATTTAAAGTTAAAAAAAATATTCTATTATATAAAAACTAAAGCTATATATTATACTAATTAAAAAATTTAATATTAGTATTTTTAATAAGGTTTTTAGTTATTATAGCAAATTAAATATATAAAATTTATATGATATATAAAACTAAATATTAAAATAACTTAATAGCTTTTTAAAAAAATTTAAAATATATTATTTAAATAAATTTATATTTTTGTAGCTATTATAAAAAAATTAATATTTACTTTATCTTTATAGCTAAATTATAAATATATTTAGCTATATAGTTTTACTATATTAATGCAGATAGTACTATTTAAATAATTAGTATATTTTTATTTACTTTTATATAATAAGTATATTTTTATCTTAAATGCTTTACTTTTAAGCTAATTATTTTTTTAAAACTATTTTATTAATATATTAAATATAAAAGTAAAAAATATATATATATATAAAGTTTAAAAACTATATAAATTTACTTATTTTTATTTAAATAGCTATTATATTATTTTTAACTTATAAGCTATATTAATTATTTTTTATATTAGTTTATTAATTTCTTTTTTTATAAAGTAAAATAATATATGATTCTTTTGATTTTTTCTGCTATATAAAGTAAAAGCTTATTTAAAAATAAAAGTATAGCTTTATTTTGCTATATTTAATAATTTATAATACTATATACTATAAAATTATATATATTTTTCTAAATATAGCTTTAAAAAAATCCTTTATAATTAAATAAATAATTATAAATAGAATAAATATTTATACTTATTATATAGAAATAAAAATATAAAAAATATATTATAAATATTTTATTTTTTAGCTAAAATTTTATTAAGTAAAGCTATTATATAAAATTACTAATTTTTTATATATACTTTAAAATAATATTTTAATTTAAATTAACTAATATTAAAAATTTAAAAGTAATTAGAAAAATTAATTATTAAATTTAACATTTTTTAAATCTTGTATTTATATTTTAAAGCTAATTTAAATTTTATTAAATTATAAAAAAGTAATAAAAATTAAATAAATTAAAAGATGCTTTAATATATTTAGGCTAAGTACTATGTATAAGTTATTTTTAACTATTTTTAATAAAATATATTTAAATATATACTTCTGTTAATTTTTAAATAATATATACTACTTTTAAAAGTAGTATATGTAATGACCTATAGGTCAATGGGACCAGATTTTAGATAGGATGATTTTATTTTTGCTTTAAGAATGTTGATTTTTTTTAATATTCTCATTTTAGGATAAAATGTTTATTGATTTTATATTCTCAAAACCCTTGGTTAAGGGATTTGCTATGCTTAAGATTAAAGGTTTGTGAAAATATAATAAAATTTTATAACAAACTGATTTATAAAAGCGCAAAAACCTTCTAGATAAAGAAGAAGTAGTGATTCTTCAAGTATAAATGTCATGTTCAAATAAGGTAACGACAAGTGTGAATATCTACCAAGGAAAGAAGGTACAGCCTACTAGCTATGAGGTCAAAAGAACTAAAAGGTTAATATTTAATGGGTATGGGGAGATATTCCAGCAGTCTTGTAAAGATTAGGAAAGTAAGCTAAACAGAGATTGTCATTAGGTAAGATACCATCGGAGCATTTACAGGATCACCGAACGTCAGCAGCTTAGGTCAGAAGATTTATCCTAAGTTTAGGTAAGTGGACTAGATATCGAACTTACCAGCAGGTGTACAATTCATAGAGGATGCCAGCACCCAAAGAAAGGGTATAAAAATGCTAATTTACAAATAAACATTATGAAAAAGTTTTAAATTGATATCTACTTAATTACATTTATAAATACTTTTTTTTAAATTAATAAGATGTCAAGCCACCTTCAGCATGACAGAGATCTAGATACCCGTCAACTAATGGCTAATAGCGTATCACCCATGGGAAGAGCGTTCCAGTCACTGAATGGGCCTATAATGTTTGCCCAAGGCTATGATGGCAACATTATATGCTGTAGATGCTATTAGTAAAGTAGAATAAAATTTAAAGCATACTTCTATATCACATAATAAATCGTATATATTTTATTTAAACTACTGTATGTATGATTTTATAATCAAGATATTTATAAAAAGGTTGATCTTAGTTTATATCTTCAAATTAAAGTATATTCAAAAGGAAAACGTAAAATTTTATTCTATATATGTCAAGATATTTTTGCCATGATCCAACAAAGATCAATAGGAAGGTATGTTGATTATCCAAAAAGATTATTTAAAACATTATTTAGCTTATCTTCTTTACTCATATCGTTGTTTTTAGCCTTGTTCTTATTGCTTTTAGGGTTAGTGTGAGTAGCGATAAGATTTTTTTCCAACTGTTTCTTAGTGGTTAAATCTTTTACTTGAACTTCCCTTTGTCTAAAGCTACGTAGTACCTTAACCTTCCTTTTAGTAGTTTCATTAGTATTGCTTGGGTTTTCGGATTCTGCTTTCAATTTTCGTTTGTTTTCCATACTAGAAACCTGTTTATTAAGTTCCACTTTATCGATGAAGCTTTGATTAAACTTTTTAGCTTGGGAGATTTCATTCTGTAGTTTTTGGGAACGAGCTTGTGTTTCATAAGCTGCAATAAAAGATATAAACATTAATACATTTTCCAAAATGAGTGATAGTAGTAGGAAATTACCTATTCTTTCTGTCAAATTATTCCATTTAAATTTAGATAAATATTTAATATTCCAAAGATCTTCATTAAAGTAACTATGTGTCTTATTTTCGATTTTGGAGTTGTTAGCTGATTTTACCCAAGCTTTGATTTTTTTTTTGTCAAAAAATTCGATCCAACCTTCAGTAAAAAATTTACGTCTACTACCTCCAGCTATTTTTCGTTTTAACCGAAGTTGCGGATCTTCCCCACTGAAAAATACACGACCAACATTTAATTTATATTGATGCTGGAGAATCTTCTTTAATTTGTTTGGTTTCATCCGTGGCGGAATACGTGACATATATACAACACAACTGTCTTCAATTTTCTGTCTTAGGGAAGCTAGGTTTTGTTGACTTAATTCATTATTAGTTAAATCCTTTTTTTTTGAAGCAGTAACATCTCGTAATAACTTAGTAGTTTGCGATGATTTTGAAGTCATGCTTCTGTCTTCCTCTAAATCAGAGCTGTAATGTTCCCCATTATCCGAATCTTCGGAAGATGCTAATCTATTATCTTTTTCTTCTTTTAGCGCTTTATCTTCAGTAGTCATCTTTACAACTTGGACGAAATAAGTTTTCTTGGTTTTATGACTATTCTTGAGGATTCGGGAATGTTGTTGAAAATGCTAATTTTATTGGTTACGATCCATTTCAGGGTTTCCTCAAAATTTCTACAACAGTTTAAGTTATATAAAAGGTAAAGCTGTTGCGAAGTGAGTCCAAACTTTAGCACAATCAATATCAAATATTAGAATTTTAAACAATGGAAAAGCTACTACAGTGGGCAGTTAAAAACTCAGACTCAAATCAAATACAAGCTGCCACAAATGAATCCTCAAATGCAACCAATGATACTAGCCATTTGAATACCGAAGTATTGGATTATATTCTAGGGAAGGATGAAGCAACATTAATGTTAGGTATAAACGCTCACATTAATGTTATTAATTTGATTATCTAGAAAATATGGAGGTTATAATGGATGAATCTCAAACTTTAGAAAATAGAATTGTTGCTTTTGATAATTTAGAGCAGGTAAGCTTAAATCCAAAATTTTATCAATTCTAAACTTCACTTTAAGTTAGTCGAGAGTATTGATAACGCTTCAAGTAATTTTATCTTTTTATTAAAGTTTAATAATACTTTTTTTAGATTTAGAAGCTTTAAAACTATGGCCCAAATTGATAACACTATTAACCTCAACAGAATTAGAGTTAGTAAGATATAGTAGTTGGGTTATTGGGACAGCGACCCAAAATAACTTTAAAGCCCAAACTGACGTAAATATTATTACTATTTTTTCTTATTAACATTCTATTATATAGTTTATGAATCATAACGGATTAGTTATTTTATTAAAAGCTCTGAGCGAAGAAACTGATACCTTGACCTTAAAGAAATTATGTTATAGTTTATCTTGTAAATAATTCAATGCTTATATTCTTCTAATAAAATACTTAAACCATAGGTTCTATTCGTCATCATAAAGTTGCATTAGAGAAATTTCAAGAGTTATCAGGCTTGTCAATCTTAATCTCCAAATTACAAGACGAAAGTAATTATATTTATAATATTTTTACTTACTATTTAATTCATCTTAAGATGTAGATATTGATGTCAAAGGGCGTATCTTGTTCATGTTTAATGCTCTAATAAATGACGAGGAAGCGTTAGTTGCTCAACTTCAGCAATACGATTTCTTTAATTGGCTAAGTGAGTCTATAACTCAACAAATCGATAGTACGCCTTTACCTTTAGATTATTTAGAGAAGGTGACGAAATTTAACCATATTATTTACTGATATATCTTTAGGCTTTACAAATATTAATTACGGTTCATAAGCATCTCAGCACACTTATTAGCTTAGATAAAAAAGAGGTGTTTATTAGTAAATTTGATGAGTTAAAGAACAAAATTGGCCAAGAAAATATTTCAGCTGAGGAATGGAATTTCTTAATTTTAAATAAGTGTTCATAGTCTACTAAATGAACATAAAAGTATATACTTAACAATATTTGATATTTTAAAATATTTTTCTTCATATTAAAATAAATTTTTTTAATGAACTTTGACTAAAAACTGTAATCTACAAAAAAGTTACATACTTTATAAAAATAGGCAAATATATTATACATTGTATTTATAATTGCTTTTAGTCTTTTTTATCAAATATATTTTATTTCTTTAATTTTAAAAATCAAAATCAGCTACTTATAAAAAAAAGCTAATTAGCTATATAAAGTACTGGGTTTAGAATTTTAAAATTTACTTTTTAATTGTTAGTTTATCTGATATTTTTTATAATAATATCTGCCCAATAATTTCAATTTTAAAACTTACTTTTTATTATTTTATAGCCTTTAGCTAAGCTTTCCTAATATACTAATTTTTTTTGAAAATGAAAAATTATAAAAACTATATTTTTTTAATAAGTTTACTATTACATTTCTTTTTATAAAGTAAATATTAATAATAATAAATATAATATTAAAAGTATTAAAAATCTTTAATTTTTTTTTTAATATTAAAAATATTTCAACTTTTTTTAACTTTAGCAATATTTATAGCTAAAATAATATAAGTATTAATTAAGCTTATAAATTAATTAAAAAACTTATATTAGAAAAAAAATATACTATTATAACTAAATATTAATAAAAGTATAAATAGGTTATTATAAGAACTAAATAAAAAAGTTAGTAAAAAAAATAAGTAAAAGTTTATTAAAAAATTTTAGTAGTTAAAAAAAAACTATATATAATTAAAATAAAGTAGTTAATAATATAAAATTATTTTTAAATAAATAAAGCTTATTATTTACTTAAAAATAAATAAAATAATAGTATTATACTTATATAATAAAAAACTTTAATAAATAAAATAAATTAAGAATTATTTTACTTAATTAATTTAAAAGAAGAAATAAAATTGAAAATAAAAATTATTAAAACTAATTAACTTGAAATTATTAAAATTACTATAAATTTTATTAAGCTATTTTAATATATATAAAACTTTACTTTATATACTTTGCTATTTTTTATACTGCTATAATAACTAAAAATTATATTAAAAATACTAGTATTAAAATATAGCTTTAGTGCTATATATAGCTTAGATTTTAATCTAATTAAAAATACTTAAACAAATTTAAAAAAAAGTTACTAAAACTATATTCTACTTTTTCTTTATAATAAAAAAAAAGTATATAAATAATTTATAAAATTATATTAAGTAAACCTTTTTTACTTAGTAGAAAAAGTAAAATATATATAAAGCTAACCTAAAAAAACTTATAAATAGCTACTAAAAGTATATAACCTCTAGCTATATAAACTTAATAAAGTAGTTAAAGCTTAAAATTTATAGCTTTTAGCTATAAACTATAAGATTAAGCATTAAAAAAATGCTTTAATATAGATACACCTCTTTTTAAAGTTATTATAATAATTTTTATATTGAAAAATTATCTAATTTTCAAACATTTAAAATTTAATTATAATAAAGTATAAATAAATTTAGTATTTTAAAAACCTTTTAAATATATCATTACTTTTAAGAAAGTTGTATTATACTTTACTTTCTTGTTTATTAAAGGGATGGTGCACTTATAACTTATATTCCTAGATTTGCAAAAGATTATCTAATCTAAACTAGTCTTTTATCCTTTCTTCATTTCCTCTACTTTATATTAACTTTTATAGCCACTCTATAGTCAACAAAAAGTATCTAAATTATATTTCCTAACTAGTGATTTACAGTATTAATCATCTTGCTTTTAAAATTTAGCTGGCTATAAAATATTTTAATGCAATTTTCTTAAAACATAATGCAATATGCAGGTTTTGTTCTAAATTGCAAAGAATAGTAAATAATTAGAATTAATGTTCAAGTCAATCTAGTCAAAAAACGAATTTAAATTAATTTATCTTTAATCTAAACAAAATGGAAGATAATTACTTACCACAAACCAAAACTAGTTCTTTCCAATTTAAAATAGATGAAGATAGGCACATATATACAACTCCATTACCAACGACCAATTTACAACAAAGAGCAAGTCAAACTCAACGTTCTAAACCTTCTAATATGGATTCAAAAATTAAAGGAATCAAGAAAGATATGCTAGGATTACATTCAATTGTTCAGTTATATCAAAATTTAAACTACGGTAATAATAACTTTTACGTATTTTTAAAAAAATTTTTTTTTAGAGCATTTAGAACTTACTAAAAAATTGAATGTAAATCAAACAATATCGACTAAATTGCTAACAGAATACAATCGATTACGAAAGCAATATACATTAATTTTGGAAACGAATGATAGTTTAAGAATAAACTATAATACTTTAGTCGATAAGATGATTAAAGTGATTGGAGAAGAAGATCCTCACTATGTTATTCAAAATTTGAATAGTAGATTAGCATCCTATAAAGTAATAAATATTTATTGGAAATACTATATTAACTTAGAAAAAAGTTAATGGTAGAACAATTGGAGCATGAAAATTTAGATTTAAAAGCGCACGGAGAAAGTCTTAGCCAACTTCAATCAAAAATAAAGCTTCTTAAAAGAATTATTAGCAACAAGTAATCCATCTTTATAATTTAATCGATTTTAATAAGGCTTTTTTCCCTTTAGGCAGTTTAGAATAGATACTTTAGAGAAGCATTTAAAATCTAAAGCTCAAAATATTCAAGATGGCCAAGAATTTAAAATTAAATCGTTGGAATCGAAACTATGCACAATACAGGATCAACTTGAAGAGAGTTCAACCTCTATGGAGGGATTACAAAGTCAAGTAGACACTTTAGTTAAAATATTAGATTTTATTGATGAACCTGCCAAACAGAACGATAGTAAAGATTGTGATTCTGGGTTTAATGAGGACCTTGAAAATGATAATGGTAGCATCGATGAACCAATATCTTTAGATAGTATAAAGAGTTTAGATTTAATTTTTCGAAAGATCGCTGCCAAACTTTTTGAAACGTCCAACCCCAATGGAAGCATAAAATTCTTAAACCTTCAGGATCAATTTGAAGAAAAGGTTCAATACATCGACTTACTCTCCGATAAAAACAAAGATTTAGAGCTAGAAAATAAGCGGTTTAAAGCTAGTAAGCGAAGTGACACTGACAGAAATTTGGTTGAAGATAGCGCATTTGAACAGTCAGGTGGGAACAATGAAGAATTGGATAGCTTAAAGACAAAAAACTTTGAGCAAAAGCAGGCAATAGATAAACAAGCACAAATAATTGATAAATTAAAGCATGAGCTTAATAAAAGTAATGTTCAGAATGATAGGATCACTAGACGATTGGATGCTGCTATGTTGTTGAATTCTGATAATTAACTTATTTTGCCGAAGGGAATGTTCTACAATTATGTAAACTATAAAAGATGATGTACTATACAATAAGTTGCCAATATGAATTATTTTACTATTATAATAAGTTTAAAGCACAAATATATCGATCTGAATTAATGACTATATTATTTATTGCCAGGTTCAGATATTGGCAGGATGACTGTCCAGTGCTTTTTATTGAGTTACTTTTTCACTTGCAGATTTTAAGAGCTAGTCATAAGCATTTGTACTCTTAAATAATTAAAAAACCATCTTTTTATGTTCTAATGTATAAATAAATACCTCTATTGGCAGTCATTATTAGAGTAGATATTCACTTATAATAGTTCTAGAATGGTATCTAGTAGTAGTTTAATAAAATTTGTATATAAAAGAGTTTGATTGTATATCTAAACTTTAAGGCAAAATAAAATATACACTTATAAAATTTATAGACTACTACATATAAGATGTATTTTTCTACTTATACTCTTATAGTATATTTCTTATCTATAATATTTATTTATTTGAAGCCTATTAGTATTTCACTTTTGTATAACTTTTTTCTATCCTTTAAACTTTTAATAAATTTAAGTTAAATTGGTAAAGAATTTACATTTTGAATTAAATAAAAGACTTATATTAACTTTAATAATAGTTTTCTAATACTTTTTTAATATAATTAAAGCTTTTCAAATAGTATTTTAACTTTTAAATATATAATTAGCTACTTATAAAAGTAGCTGATTCTAAATTAAAAAATTAAAAAATTAAAAAAAAACTATAATTTAATATATATTATTGTATTTGTATATATATACTTATAAAATATTTAAATGTAATATGTTTTTATATTTGGTAACTTTTATAATTAATTAAAGTTTATAGCAGTTAGCTTATACTTTTATTTTTGATATTTTTATTATAATATAAGAGATTTTAATTTAAAAAAGTATAGTTTTAAAAAAAGACTAAATAGTATATATTTTTATAAAAGTAAAAATATTGTAAAAAAAACTAAATAAATTAAATAATAAAATAAAAGTAAAAGTAAAAATATAGTATAATTACTAAATTATATAATAAAATAATAAAAATAAAAATGAAAAATTCTTATTTTATAAGTATTTTATATATATTAAAAATTAAAAATATAATATTAGCAAAATTTTAAATAAAAATGAATTAAAAAATTCTACTTTTTAGCTAAATTAGATTTTATATTAAAGTAAATATTAAAAGCTATAATTTATATTATTATTATTATAAAACTATAAATTAATAATATTTATTAAAATATAAAATTTTACTAATATAAAAAAACCTAATTTTTAAAAATAAATATATTAAAAATTTAAAAAATAAGCTTATAAGATAAAAAATAAAAATTTAATTTATAAATTTAATTTAAAGTAAAAATAAAGTAAATATATAAAACTAATATTTTTATTATATAATTATAAAAAAATAGAAGTTTATAAATTATTTTAATATAAAAGTAGGCTAATAGCTATAAAAACTACTATAATTAAATATATATTAAAAAATATTTATATAATTAATAATATAGCTAAAACTATTAAATGTTTAACTTTTAATAATAATAAAACTATATATATAGATATTTTTAATTTAAATTTAGTTTAAGTAAATTATAAAAATATAATACTATTTTAAACTTTAAAATAGCTAAAATATTAGCTTAACTTACTTAATAAAGCTAAGTAAGTTTAATATAAATATACTTTTAAGCTATTTTAATATATAATTTTGCTACTTTTTATATTACTTTAATAACTAAAAATTAGATTAAAAATACTAATATTAAAATTTTTAACTAGCTTATATATAGCCTAAACTTTAACCTAAATAAAAATAAGTAAGTAATTTTTAAGTAAAGCTTAAAAAATGTTAAAAAATAGATTTACTAAAATTATACTTTATTTTTTTTATATAGTAAAAAAATAAATACCAATAATTTATAAAATTATATTAAATATATTTAGCAAAATACTAGTAAAGCTAATTGAAATTTTTTTATAAATAATTATAAAAAGTATTTTAATAAGATAATTAAAGTTTAAAGCTATATAAGTAAGTATTAAAAAAAAGTTTTATTATATATTTTTTTAAACTAGATTAATTATAATATTTTGTAATTTAATATATTATTTATTATAATATAATAAAATTATTTTAGATTTTTAAAAATTATATATTTATATAAATATAAATCTACTATTATAATTAAAGTATTATAAATTAATTTAAGTTAAAAAAATTTATAATAATAATAATTAAAATCTATTAAATATTTTATTTAAGTAATTATTTAAGAATATATATAAATAATAGCTAATATATATATATTTATAATTAAATATTAGCTATTTATTATATAAAATATATTTAGTTTTTTATAAAAAGTTTTAATTTAGCTAAAAAAATAATAAAGTAAATAAGTTAGCTTAATATAATTATAACATCCAGTTTTTGGTATAATACTAGTAGCAATTTTTATATTATGCAGTATAAAATACTATAATGTAGAAGTAGTAGTAAATATAAGTATTTGTATAAAAAAGTTAGTAAATAGCAATAAAGTAAGATTAAATTTATTATTAATTATAGTAGCAATTAATGTAAATGCCCAGTAAGTAATATAGATAAGTAATATTAGTAGTAATTTAATAGCAAAATTAATATGTATTTGTAAGTAGTTTAGGTTATAAATAGTAACAGCTATAAAAACTGCAAACCAACTAATAATAAAAAAATAACTAAATTTTATATATAAAATTTGTAAGAAAAAATAAAAGCATTTGCAATTTTGAATAGTCTCTACATTTCCAATAAAACAAAAAAATAAGAATAAAATAAAAATAAGAAATAAAAATAAATGTTTTACTATTATATAGTAGAAGTAGCTTTATATATAATTTAATATAATTTAAAGTAATTTTATAGTAAGTTAAGTTATTAGCAGTTGTAATTTATTATATATTAGTAAGGTAAAGTTTTTTATTAATTAGTATTAGCAGTTATACTAAACTTGTTTTAAATATTAAACTTATAAATTTTTGAGTAAAAATAATAAAATAAAAAATGTTAAAAATCAAATAAGCTTGGAAAAAGAAAGTAGAAAATGATAAAATAATAATTAAGTTAGTAATTTATAAAGTTGCTAAGTAATAAAACATTATAATAATTTAATAATATTTTTAAAAATATAAAAAAAAATTATTATTAGCTATAATAATATTTAAATTATAATATAAATTTTAAAAATAAATAATGTAATTATATTAATTAAAATAGTTAAAATATTTTTAATATAAAATATAAGCTTATAAGTATATTTAATTACTATTTTTTTTACTTAATTATAAATAATTTATATATTAATACTAGTAAATTTTAAGCTAAAAAATAGTTTATTTAATAATAAGCAAAATTTTAAATATTTAAATTATTAAGATATATTAAATTTAAACTTATTTATAAATTTAATTTAGTTAAAAGTATAGCTAATATTTTAATATTTTTTTTAAATATATAAAATCTAAAAATTAAAATTTTTTAACTAAGTAAATATATAAATTTTTATTTTATAAAAAATATATAAATATAAATATATATTAATATAGCTTATTAAATACTATATAATATAAATATAAATAATTAAAAGTATATTACTATTATTAAATTAATAATTAAATAAAATATATAGTATTTTATAAAATTAAAAAAATATTAGAAAATATTAAAATAAATATATAGTTAATTAGCTAATTTTAAAATTGAAATTTATTTAACTAGCTAAATATAATTGTTATTATTAAAAATAAAATTTATAAAACTTATAATTATTAATAATTTAATAGTTTTTTTTTAAATAATATATATATATTGTTTTTATAAAAGCTATTTTTTACTTTTTTTCTAATAAAGGCAACTTTATATTTTACTTTATATAATTATATTAAAATTTTAAGCTACTTTATTAAATATTTAAAAGTGTTATTTTTTATTTTTAAATAATTTATAAAAGTATACTTTTTTTTATAAAAAAATTAAATATTATTTGTATAGCTAAAAACTATATATATATATATATAATAAATTGCTAAAGTTAGTTTAAAAGTTTAAAATGTTAGTAATTATAAATTAAATTAACTTAAAAAAAAATTATTAATAATTAAAAAAACATTTTTTTATTTATAGTATTTTTAGTATATAATTTAACTATATTTAATATTATGCTTAAATTTTATATTTAAATTAATGCTATTAAAGTAATATAACAATGTTTATTATTATTAAAAGCTTTATTATACTTAATTAAGAAAATTTTTAAAATATATACAAAAATTTGCTAATATTTAAATTATTAAAATAGCTATTAGAATATTTAATAATAGTAGTACTATAGTAAAAACTACTAAAACCAAACTAATTTTAATAGATTTATTATTACTAAGTTGATTAATAAAGTAATAACTATATATTAAAAAGTAGTAATTTCTAAAAAAAAGTTAAATATAATAACAATTTCACTTTAGTATTAAACTTTATCAATTTTATATAGAGGTTATATTTAGTAAACTTATTTATAAATTGATGAAAAATAACAAATTTTTAGGTTTAGATAAGGATTATTAAATAGTAAGGTATCTAAAGATTCTAATAAGAATGAGGATAAAAAGGAATAAGATATCATGTTTAGACTTCTTATTATAAAATGTAAACTGTTTAAATTTAAAACTTAATCTAATCTTTAAAATTGAATATATTTTTTGTTCTTAGAAATTAGCTTTGATTTTTATATTGTACCTGTGCTTGTTGAGTGTTCAATTTATTTGTGATTATTTAAAAACTGTTTAATTTGAGACTTTGTCAATTTAAATAAATGGGTTTCTTAATAATTAGTATTCAGTATATTATAGACTTTAGAAATATAGCTTTAATTTATAAAATTCGTCAACGTATTATTTCAAAAATCTTTAGTTTAGGTAAATTTCTACCAAGTCTAGTGAATAGATAGGGGAAAAAGATAACCGACTCATAGCTTCTTAAAGCTTATTTAAGAGGTGAGAAAGGTAAAGGTGATAAAATAGTAGATTGCATACGTTCAATTAATCGAACTAAAGGTTCCTAATGTATTAATATCATTGTGTGTGTGACTAAATTTACCGGTGTTATAGACAGTTTCAGCCCAGCCATCAACTTTCCAAGCCGCTTCCCTAGTTACTTTACGTTCATGCAAATTTCTATCGTTAATTAAATTAAAAAAAGAAACAAATTAATAGTTTTACGGATAAACCCACATATGATGAACGTAATTTAAATCTCCTAACTGAGAAAACCAAGCCCCAATTGGTTCATTAAATTGACGTCTACATTCTAATCCCACTTTCCAGTTTTGCTCCCACTCTAATAATCTACCAGGCTAAATTCATACCAAACAAGTGTATAGATTTAATATGGAGATGTTACAATATATTTACCTTAAGTAAGTAAGTTCTTAATTCATAAATGCCTCCATTTATCTTTGGGGGAGAAGTAGCCCAAAAAGCAAATTCCAAACACATTTGGTTTTCTCTTTTATTTAGCATCTTACGTAGTTCTTTTTGAAATTTTTGATGTTCCTACAGTTTGAGATAAGAATTGATAAATTAAAACAAATATAAAACATACAGTGTCTACAACCAGTTTTTCTCTTAAAGAATCGTAAGCTTTATACCCATTATATTCCCAAATGTGCACTAATATATAATAAATAAATTTAAATTAAAAATAATATTACCAGCTTTATCTAACTCTCCAATCTGAGAAGTCCAACTACCACATAATTTTACACCATCATTTGAATATTTTTTCAAAAAAGTTGGATAATAAGAAGCTCTAAATTACAAAATATAATTAAAATATATACATGTAAAGTTGAAAATACAATAAAGCGGCATAATCTTCTTGTGCTTCAGGTTTGCAATGATGTACTAGGTAAATTTAAATTTTAAGTAAAACGAAAAAAATAGGTCTACGTTACCTTCAAGTTCATGGGTATATTTACCTCTAGCCAGCATTTTAGAAAAAGTAGATTTTTCCTCAAAATCTTGAATAACTTCAGGTTTACCATGCAAAATTGAACTTATAATTCCCTTACCTTTACCTCCTTTCTTTCCATTCTCTTGGTTTAGAAAAGTTGAAGAACTTAAATACCTTAATGAGTTATTTGTTTGGAGTAAACGATTCAAAGTAGTAGGTGTTACGTGTTTCCATAGCATTTTTGTAAATTTGATTTAGTTTTTTAAGCTGTAATAAGAATTAAATGTATAGTTCAACTATACTATTTTACAAAATCAGCTCAAGATACGTCAGCAGGTTAGTGATTACCCTCAAGTTAAACTGTTAGAGTTCAATTACTACCTCATCCTACTATTTTAATTGGGTACATATTAAAATTTTTTCCTAAAAGGGAAATAAAACTAAAAAATGGTAAAACATTACATAGTTAAAATTAATTTAAGCTTTTTTTTAAACTTAGATTTGAAAGTTAAACCTAATTATTGATGTTCATATTATATTTTATGTGGGATAGGAATAAATTTCATTCGTTTCATATCAAGCAACTCATTCATATTTATTTGCTAGTATTTTTTAGCATTTAATTCTATAAGAGCGAATAAAATTTAAGTTGCGAAGCGATTATTAGGCCATAATTTGTGATTTAAGATCCAATTAAATTTAACTTTAGTACAAGTTCGAAATTACTATTCAAATTGATTTTTTAATACTTTTTAAATTCAAAAGAAAAGAGGTACTTAATCAATTAATAATTTAAAATTCTAGGTAATAGAATTTATGAATATGTACTTTTATAAATATACTAAAAGATTTAAAGCTTTAGTTATATAATGTTAATAATGTTTATGCTCTTATTCTAAAAATGATAGTGTTTTCTTAATATAAAACTTATAACTTTATAACTTTAAGCTTAAGTTATCTGAAAGCTTTACCTTTTCAGAAAGAAAGTAGCTGTGGAGGTCATTATATAGGTAGTTATTATAATGGTTAAAATTCCTAAGTAGAATACTTTATAAAAAGAAAGCTTGCTAAAAAAGATAAAAATATATAATATTAAAATGTTTATTAAATTACAAAAGCTTTTCTTAAAAGTTTAGAAGATAGTATTAAGATTTTTAGAAAAATAAAATCTGTTTTATAATAGCTATAGTAGTTAAAAAGGCTATGTATACTTAACTAAATTAGAAAAAAAATAAAAGTAAAGTATATTGTATATTATAATAAAATAAAATAAAACTACTATAATAACTAAAATAGTATAAAAATATAAAAAAAGTAATTTTTATATTCTAGCTAATATATAATTTTAAATAGCTATTAATTTATTATTATTAATAAATTTAAAGATTAAAATAAATTTTAAGTAATATAAATAAACTAAAATTTAAATATATTTTTTTAAATTAAAAATTTTATTTTTTTATATAAAAGTAGCTTTAAAGCTAAAAAGTAATGATTTATAACTTAATTAAAAGTTTTTATAAGTAAAAGTATATGTATATATAAAATTAACTTTATAATTTTAAAAAAAATATATCTAATGACTAAAGTATTACTATTAATAATAAATAATATTACTATTTTATCTATTATTAATAATGTTATTTTTATAAAAAATTAAGAAAAATTAAGTTTATAAATATAATTTTGAAAAGTGTGACGTTCTGTTACTCAGCGACTTTATAAGTTGCTGACTTAATGATCATTCTCATTATTTTACCTTCATTTCCCAAGCTTATTTGATTTTATTACCTTTTTTCTTCTATTCTCAGATGACAAAATTATACAAATTTATCTTGACAATTTACTTAACAAATCTTGACGATTTAATCGAAAATTGAAACAAAGAATAACTCTTTGTTCCGTTATTCTCACTTAAGAACTTACAAGTTCAACGTCTTAAAAACAAGTCTAGTACAGCCGCAAGCGCTAAACAACAAAGAACTTTACCTCGTCAACGTACAACAAATCACAACTACCATCAACTTGAATCACCAAAGAAACACGTCAAACTTACCAAATTGCTTACAAAGCTGACATCGCCACGCCATAGTAAGACATTTTTATTTGTTTCTCGTTTTCGTTTTATTTTTATTTCTCTGTTTCATTGGAAACGTGGAGGCTGTTTGAAATCGCGGATGCTCTTGTCTCCTTGCCCAAATCCTATACATTGGATTTAGTCGCCTCTTTGCTACCGGTTGGTTTGCGGTTATTGCAGCTGTTGCTACCCGTAACCTGGACCACATACAAACGCATGTCAATTTCGCCACCGAATCTCTACCGATCTCGCTTGCCCACATCACTTACTGGGTATTCACGTTTGTTGCTTCTATGATCAACAATGAAGTCAATCTCACTCCGTCGCCATTTACTAACTTCTTTGTACAAATGCTCATATTTATTGCCACCTCTGCATTGTGGTATTTTTTACTGCACAATGTAAAAATTGCCACTAGTGTCACACCAAAGACTGGATGTCACAAAAAGTTAATAAAACTTTTAAACTTAATGTATAAAAAATTTAAAAAAATTAATAGCAAAGTTTTAATTAAATAATTTATTTTAAATTAGCTTAATTTATATATTTTAATAGTTAAATATATTAAATTTAACTTTTTACTATTATTTTATTAATTAAATAGCTAAAATAAAGTTAATAGTCTATTTTTAAAAGTACTTTTTTATTTAATAAGCTAAATAAAAAAAAATTAAAAAAGTAAAAATATCTTTACTAAAAACATTAACTTTAATTATTAATACTATTATATATATTCATACTAACTTTTACTAATTTTTAATACTTTTAGCAGTAATTAAAAGTAATATTAAAAAGAGATTAAATATAATATAATTTATTTAAAATATTAATTAAGTTTATCTAATATAATAAATATTAAATTTGCTACTTTTTTACTACTTTTTAGCTTATAGATTTTTATAATTAGTAATATTAACTAATATTATATTAATATAACTTTATATAAGCTATTTCTTCTTTTTAAAGTTTATATTATCTTTTTTAATTTCTTTATAAACTATATTATTTAATAATAATTATATTTAATCTTTTATACTTTTTATTACTATTAATTTAATATATTTAAACTTAAAAAATTAGTTATTTATTATAAATTAAATTAAATTATCTTATTTTTTTACTAAAGTTTATTTTTAAAATAGTTTAAACTATAGTATTTATAACTTTATAAAAACTTTTTTTTTAAATTTAAAATATAATATTACTTTTATAACTTTATAAATAATATTTTTGCTTTTAATAATCTATTTTTACTAAAAAGTAAAATTATTAGTAGCAGCTATTATAAAAGTAAAATCAAAATATAAAATAGTATTTATTTATTATTATATAATTTACTTAAACTATTTTTTTAAATATATATAATAATAAAAATAAATAAATAAATAAAAAAATTAACTCATTAATTATTAATATCTATATTATTTATAGTTATAATAATAATATTAAAATATCTTATTATAAAATTTACCTTTATTTAATAAATATTAGTAAATTAAAAAGAGTAATAGTTTAATAATATTTATATATATTAAAAATAAATTAAAAATAATTAACTAGATAAAAAACTAAAAATTAGTAAATATAATATAGAAGATAGAGTAATAAGTACACAATATAAGATACTAATAAAAAAGCATACTAAATATTAAAATTAATTGTTTATAATTACTTTTACAATCTTAAAAAAAATAAAGTTGGTTAAAATAGATTAATAAGATAATTACCTAAAAAAGTGAATTAAGAAGTAAATAGGTAGATAGTATACATCTATTATTAATTTTGTTAGCAGAATTAGAAAAGAGATAAAGTTAATTTAGCAGCTAAAAAATATAAGTTGAATATTAAAAGTTAGATGTAACATTTGGATTAACAGGTATACCTGCTATTGGTAGATACTATATAAACTTCATTATTATTAATAGTTGCATTTTAGTATACTTTTAATCCAACATTATAATTGCTGTAAAGGTTGTTAAAGTTGGAATTGTTGGTTAAAAGTTGAATAGAAATTAAAAGTTTTTAAATTTAAAATTAAAGCATAAAAAATAGTTATTAATATTAAGCTAAGCTAGAACCAAAGCTAATAGAAAATATTTAAGTTCAAAAATATGTTACCTTTTCCATAACTGAGCTATTTCATTTAAGTTTAAAGTTTAACTAACTGTATATTTAACCTATTTATCTTTTAGTGAAGGCTAACTTTTTAAAAACTCTATTTTGTTACAAATTTTAAATTTCTTAAATTGTTGTAAACTTGCTTTTAAAAAAATCTTGTTAGTATTCCTTCAATTCTTCGAAATTAACAAAATACAAAATAAGTTAAGTTTATTGCTTATTACCAACAGATAATTCTAAATTCTATTAGATGGTAAAAAAATTACCCAGATTTATTCTCCGGATTTGGGGGCGGTCTTAAGGGCTTCCAAACTCTTTTTGATAATCTGGATACCTTGTGCGACCTGTTCTTCCGATATGGTGAGAGGAGGAGCTAAGCGGATGATGGTGTTGTGAGTAGGCTTAGCGAGTAGACCGTTAGCCTTCATCAACAGACATAGATCCCAAGCAGTTCTTCCGTTGGTATGAGCATCGTCGACGACGATAGCGTTGAGTAGACCTCTACCTCTAACTTCTTTGATGGCAGGGTTGTTCAAAGCTAAAAGTCCATCACGGAATTTTTTACCCAGTGTGAAAGACCTTTCGACTAAGTTTTCATCTTTAATAACTTGCAGAGCAGCGATGGCAACGGCACTGGCTAAGGGGTTACCACCGTAAGTAGAACCGTGTTCACCGGGTTGGATACACAGCATAACCTCCTTATCGGCTAAAACGCAGGATACGGGGTAAACACCACCGCTGAGCGCTTTACCTAAGATGACAACATCGGGACGGACACCGGAGTACTCGATAGCTAACATTTTACCGGTCCTAGCTAAACCGGATTGAACTTCGTCGGCGATGAATAGGATGTTGTACTCCTTGCATAACTGATGGGCACGCTGTAAGTAAGCGTCATCAGGCACTACAATACCAGCCTCACCCTGTACAGGTTCTATCAAAAAACCGGCGATGTTCTTCCCGTGCTTCTGGAAAGCGAATTCGAGGTCCTCGATGTTGTTGTATCGGACTATACGGTCGGTACCGGGAATCTGGGGTCCTACGTTGGGAAGGTAAGGTCCGAAGTTGGTAGTGGCAGTGGGATCAGTTGACATAGATATTATACCCATAGTACGGCCATGGAAGTTATCAGCACAACTGAGCACGATAGCTTCTCCTTCGGGGATCTTCTTCTTTTCGTAACCCCACTTTCTTGCCAATTTGATGGCGGTTTCTACAGCTTCAGCTCCGGTATTCATAGGTAAAACCATATCGTATTTGAAGTATTCGGTTACATATTTAGCAAACTCTCCGAATCTATCGTTGTAAAAAGCTCTGGAACTTAAAGTTAGTTTACTTGCCTGTGTGATCAAAGCTTCAACAATCTTGGGGTGACAGTGACCTAAAATATATATTTAGTATGCTAATCAATTCCAAATAAATACCTTGGTTGGTAGCTGAGTACGCGGATAAAAAGTCGAGATATTGGTTACCTTCAGGGTCGTATACATTTACTCCTTCAGCTTTAGAGAATACGACCGGTAAAGGGTGGTAGTTGTGGGCACCATATTTAGCTTCTAAGTTGATTAAACTTTCACTGGTTACTTGAACTTCGGGTTCCTGTTCCTGCTTCTTAATAGAGCTAGCGTTACTTAACTGTCTTTTAAAGGTCAGACCAGTTTTGAGTGTATTTTGGAATTGGCGTGTCGCGAAGAGGTTTACCGATTTAGTGGCTTTGAGAACTGGTGTGACGGTGTTGGTAGCTTTAGTTAACATGTTTATAGGATATTGTTTCTAAGTGAGATATATTACAGGGTACGTTCCGTGTTTTAATCGTGTCAATTTAATTACAGGTGATGAGTCAATAAGTTTGAAATTAAAATGAAATTGAAATAAAGGGATCAGTTTTCGATTCGCAGATTTAAATAGCGTTTACCCGTCAGCTCTAGATAAGATTAAATCATAGTTGTGGGTGGGGTGTTAATGCTTTGTCGCTTAAAAAACTAAAAATAAGAAAAAGTAAATGTTTACATCACTTATTTTTGATCGTACATTTGCTGCAGTAATTTTAATTATCAGTGTGGTGGTAAGTTTTAAGCTAAAAGACCCTTCACTCGCTTGATGGAATAAAGTACCCTTAAAGTTAAATTTCGATCACATGCTACTCACTTGCATTTAAGCTTAATAATGATGTGAGTATCTTAGAAAGTTTACTACCAGAGATACACTCGCTACGCAACTGAAGTACAATAATAACTACATATAAATATATGTCTGCCATTTAAAAGTAATTAAATGTTTACAACTATTACAAATATTTGGTTCAAAACTTTTAAGATAAATGGAAGTATTGACAGGGTTTTCAAAATTAACTATAATTTAATATCTAAATTCTATTCAGATTTTTAATTGAAAATGAATAACGTATAATTGCTATATATGAGAAAATAGAATAGTGAAGGTCAGTACCAACGTTAGCGCTACCGACCTTACGATTGGTTAATTAGCATCATAAAACAAAATTTTGATAGATTTTCCAAAATAATATAAAAGATTGATTATATCTTTGTTAATAAAATGATAATATAAAAGGAAACTTAGATGTAAGGGCATCTAAAGTAATTGATAAATAAGCTTAATTTATTCTACTTTTTCGCTGTTATTACTTATACAACTTTAAGAAAATACTGTCTCACTTTTTTTATAATTATTTTTTACTAGAATAAAAACTTGTAAATTTAAACTAAGATATATAATACTACGCCTAGTATTTAAAGTTAAAATTGAAGAAAAGTTGATAGAATAAAAGCATTTTAAATAAACATCTTATTAACAAACTAATTTATTTGTATTGTTTTTATTAGTATTAACATTTAAAAAAAGGAAAAAAGGATTTACTATAACAACTACTAAGCTGTCATTCTAGAAAACTTAGTTATATTAAATAGTATAAAGCATTATGAAAACTAACAGTAGTAAGAGGATCATTTTTAAGTGGCTGTTAGCTATATCTAGTTTGACAGAGTTTTAGCTAAATACGTAATTTAATAAACTTTAAAAATACTTATTAAAATTAGCAAATAAGGATATATAAGTATAATAATTAATATTAAATCTGCTTATATACTATTGTTAATAAAATATATAGTTATATGTAATTATTTTTATAACTTTCTAGTATTTTATTAAATAGTTAAATGTTAATTTAATAAATTAAACTAATTTGTATTAAAAACTCTTCATTGTATAGCTATATATATTTATTTAAATTTAGCTATTAAAGTTAATTTTTATACAAAAATTAAAATAAATTTTATAATAAAAGAAAGTAATTTAAAAAAACTATTAAAAAAATAAAAAAGCTCAAACTTTTATTTTATTATAATTAGTAAAAAAATAAAGTATATTTATTATAATCTTTAAATAAAATTTTCTAATATAATTACTTTAAATAAAAGTTAAAGTTATAAAAACTATAAAATTAAAAAATAGTTAAATTAGCAAAAAAACTAAATAAAGTATATTATAAAAATAATATATATATAACTAATTTAGTAAAGCTAAGTATATTTATTACTTATAATTTTTTAAAATAGTTTAAGTAAAATATAGCTATAAAAAAGTTTAAAATCTAATATATATATATATATATATATATATATATTTTTTATTTTAAATAATATATTAAAAAACTTATATAATTTTATTAATAGTTTAAGTTATTAATAATTAATTAATTTTTTATATATTTTATTATTTTAATATAAAAGCTATTTAAGCTTTTTTTAGTCATTTTTAGTTTTAGCTATATTTTTTTAAAACTTTTAATTTAGTTATATAATAAGTACTATTATTAATTAGATCTTTTTAATATTTAGTTTATAATAACTTTTTAAAATATTAAAAATAAGTTAATAAATAATAAAAATATAAAAATTAAAAATAAATATACATTTTAAAAAAGTAATAATATATTTATTTTATTTAATAAAAACTTTAAATTCTTAAAAAGGTAAAATATATTAAATAAATTTAGATAAAAAAACATAATAATTAAATAAAAAGTATAATTTTGTATATATTTATATAAAAATCAGAATTAATTATTAGAATTTAATAGTAATTATTTAAAATATTACTAAATTTATTTAATTAATAAGATTTTTTTATTAACTAAAATTTTTAAATTAATTTTAAAATTATACAAATAATTAAAATATTTTATTTTATTTATAAATATTATTAATACTTTAAAGTATTTAAGCTTTATATAAATAAATTAATTAAATTAAAATATTAAAATTATAAAAACTTTAATATATCTTAATATTTTATAAAAACTAAAAACTTAAAATTAAATTAAAAAAAACTAAATAAAAAAATAGTAAAATTATTATATTATATAAAATATTATAAAATTAATAACTAGTAATAATAAGAATAAAGTAGCTTAAAATAAAAAAATAAGTTTATTAAATTAATTTGCTTTTTGCAATAAATGCTTAAATTATAAATTATAAGCTTTAATAATTTCATTAAAACTAGATAGCTTTTAGCTAAATAGTTTTTAACTATTTATAAATTTTAAAAAAATAATATTAAATATATTTAATATAATTTTAAAAATTAATTGTACTTTTTTTAATTAAGTTAAAATTAAAGCTTTAAATAATTATTTACTATGCAAAAGTTAAAAGCTATATTATACTTATATTTACTTATATAATAAAACTATATATATTTAAATAGTTAGTATAGTTTTTAAGTATACTTAAGTATACTTTTTTTAATAAATATACTTTTAATGTAAAAGTAAAGTTTTTATATTAAACTAATTAATTTTTTAAACTATTTTAATGATCTTTTATTTTATAAAATCTAAAAACTATCTTTTATATTTATTAAATATAAGTTTTAATATACTAAATATAAAGTTTTTAATATATAAGTACTTTTTATATTTTAAAGCTATTAAATTATTATAGGTTAAAATTTATTATATAATTAAATTTGTAATTTTAATTAGTTAAATATATATAATTCTTATTTTTGCAGCTATATTACAAAATATTATTTTTATTAAGTATATATTTACTTATATAATAAAGATTTTTAAATAATTAACTTACTTTTTAAGTATTTTAAAAAAATATATTTATAAAATAAGTATATTAAAAGTATCTGCATATATATACTTACTTATAATAAAAGTTAAAGTTTTAATAAAAGTATATTTTTAGTTAGCTTTAGCTATATTTTTAACTATATAACTAGACTATATAATAGTATAGTTTTTTAATATATATTTAATTATAATAAATTTTATAATTATTAGCTTACTTTTATACTATTATACCTATTTTATAAATATAATATAAGCTTTTTTTTCTTATTTTTTATAAACTTATATAATAAAATAATTAGTTTTTTTAATATATAAATATATTAATACTATATTAATATTTTAGTAAAAGTTTAACATATATTTATAATATTATTATAGTAATTTATATTAAATGCTATATACTTTTAATATATAAAAAGCAAATAAATATAATTAAATATATTTGTTTATAGCTAAATTTATCAGTTTAACTTTTATTTATTTTATTTTTAAAATTAAAATCAGCTACTTTTAAAAGTAGTTAATTGCTTATTTAATATATTAATATATAAATTATAATAAAATAAAAATATTTAAAATTTTATAAAGGATTTTTAAAGTTATTGTTTTTAGCCAACTATTTTTTATAAAATTTTAGCAGCTAAACACTATAACTTTTATAACTTTAATTAAACTAAGTTTAATTTAATATTTTAACTAAAAGTAAAAGTATTAAACTTACTATTTTATATCTAAATTATTTTTGTAAAGTTTTATAAATAAAGTTTATAGTTTAAATCTAAATTGATTAGCTTTAAAACAATTATTTGCTTTTAATTAAAATTCTTTTATTATACATTTGGTTAATCTAATTAATAAAAGTGACAAATACAATTTTTTATATACTTTGACTTGTCTTAAAGTGCTTTGAGATGTCTATAAATATAGAGGCAGTAACTATTAAATATTAATTAGAATAAAATATGCTGTAAAATATTAAAAAGTAATGGTTTAGAAAATTATAGTAAAAAGAAGCATAAGTTACTATAGTAACCTAAAGGCACTATAAAAAAAACGCTATTACAACTTTAAATATTTTCTTTAAAACATACAAAAAAACATTCTAATGAAAACTCAATTCAATTTCTTTATTTTGGAAAACTACCAGGTCCTTTGACATTAGCTCTATCTTTGCAACAACTTTCTAACAAGTAAAAGTTTTGATTGACCAGCTTAATTAAAAATTTCAACTTTTTGATCTTCTCATCCACCTGTTTATCCAGCATGTGATTGTTACCGCTGTTGTTGTTAGTTGCATCCCAACTAGTAATTTCAACTGGTTTGAAGTTGAAAGTACTGGTAAGTCTGCTGAGTAACTTATTAGCTTCCTCTATCACACTCAACATATATTCGGTAGGTTGGCTTAAATTTTTAAGGTTGATATTGAGATACTGAAGCCTACCAATAGAATTTTCCAGCTCAGCGATGTAGGAATCCTTTTGCAAACTGAGTTGTTTAAGTTTTATGATTTCATCATCTTTTTCTTTAAGCTTCTGTTGTAAACTGGAACTTTCAGGGTGAGCAGTGACATTTCTATCCTTGGTGAGTTGTGAGAGTAAGCTGTTAAAGTCGGGATCCCTTATCAAATTGGGGTACTTGAACTGCAGTTTGTTGATTAACCTAGTCTGGACGTTATTGGAATCCATTACGGTTAATGAAATGGGATGGTTAGGCCTCAAAGTGTTACTCGAATTTTGTAGCTGCTCTTTCAGTCTACTATTCTCTCTTTCTAAAACCTGTAACTCCGACCTGAGGCATCGGTTAATCAAGCTAGGTTTACTTTTCATATCAATCAGTTCCATCAGATCAATTTTAGAGTTTATATCGGTTAAACTTTTGTTCTTCGAGCTACAGCTACGGTTAGCTTTAATTTTGTTGCCAAAGAGACCGATGGTGACGCCCTGTAGTTTCAGTTTAATTCTCTCTTTCTTAGGCATAAATAGATATCTTGGTTCTAGGTGTTATCATAAAAATATTAGATTTAAATTAAGTAAAAATTTACTAGATTGTCTTGCTAGTCTATTTGTACCGTCTGGTAGGAATACCGGTGTACCGTTTGCTACCTTCTTAGAATTAAATTTCTTGAACACCAAGTTACGCGCTTCTTCAAAAACACTTTTATTGCTCCTTATATTGGTATTGTTTACGGTTGTGTTGGATGGGTTGAAAGTGGGTGGGATCCATGTCGATCTACCAGTATTGAATCTAGGTGGTAAAGGTTGGTTCTGGTTTGCTATGGTGGTTTGCACGGCGTTAGAACTATGTTGCACCGGTATTCGAACCCGCACTGTATCGTTAAAACTTATAGGGACATTGTAACTGTCATTAGGTCTACTAAAGTTAGTGCATCTTATGTTAGGTACATAACTTTCAGGCTGATTTGGCCTAGATTGTAAGGTTGGGTTCGAAATATGGTTAGAACAGTACTGTGGGGTCGAAGCTAAATGTGCATTATAAGTTCCCTTTGTAGTTTGATCAAAGCTGTGATATCTGCTATTTACTTCCTGTCTAGGATCATTTGTTGATATAAATTGTTGATTAGGTTCTCGACTAACGTACTGGTTCGGAGCTAAATTTGATACGTTGGTTGAATTTAAAGCAGAATGAGTACACGTATGTGGAAGGGGCTCTTGGGCAAACCTATCGTTTCTAAAATTATTATTTGTCTGATTTTGAAGATTCTGTGCAGTTGCTTGTGTTAAATTTGATTGTGTAAATCTATCATTCTGGAAAGTATTGTTAATCTGATTTTGAGGGAGTTGTGTGGTTGCTTGTGTTAAATTTGATCGTGATTCTGCCAACATTCCTAGATAAATATTAGTTTAATTTTATATTTGGGATTACTTTTAATTTTTAATTCTGCAAGTGCATCTATGCCCTTCCTAATTTCATTATTTATAATATCTGAATGTCGGTCATCCATTCCTATCCCTTATGTACAGCCGTATATAATTCTACCTTATTATTTACTTGAATAGTAATTATCTCGATCCTACCTACCCTGTCGAAAACACAACTATTTTTCGTACCACCGATTTTCAGTACTAATAACTACTTTAATAGTAAGCCCTAAAAACAAATTTTTATTGGCTTAACGCTTCAATTTGTTCAATAAAAACTTCCTATATAAGTTTATAATTTAGTTTAGTCATCTATTATTAATTTGTTAACAAAAACACGTAAACCGAAACCTACCCAAATAGATCAAGGGTTATAAATTTTTTCGACAACCAAGATTTAAAAACACAAAAATTGATACAAGCATGCGAGTTTTGAAAGTTTATAGAGTAATAGCACCTAAGCTTAATAGATTTACAACTTTAAACATAAATGTACGTTCCATTTCTTTAACTTCTAAAGTAAATGATATTGAAAAGTTTCAGAAGATATTAGCCTCGAATACCAATTTGAAAGCAGCTTTAAGCGACCCAACTGTGCTAGCTGAAGTCAAAGAATTGATAAATATATTGAAGGAGAAAGGATTCGATATGACTAAGGGTGAGAAACCAAGTTTCAGTTTAATGTTACAGGTCCTAAACGATAAGCTGGTGATGGAGAAGGTCAATTCTTTACAGACGTTATTACAGAGTAAAGGAGTTCAATTAGATTCTAAAAGTATGATGGAACTTTTTAATGGAAAAAAATAAATTTAAATTGGTAATAGAATGTAAACTAAATTTTATCTTTAGCTCAAGTGTTTTTTAGTAGATTTTATTTTGGCTAATCTTAAGTTTATTTATCTAATAGAAGTATCAAATAATTCAATGTTAGCAATTCATTTGTACTTTTGTTATAAGTTAGTTGAACTTTTTAAAAAGTACAGGTTTATTGTCAACTGAAATAGTAAAAATAAAATATATAGTATTCTTTAATAGGAATAGTTTATTAATATTATAAAAAATATATACATGTAAAGGGTTATCTAAATGGTTCACTAAAATAGGGTTTATATGCAACCTTATTCCTATAGAGCCCTCAATTACTCATCATTAATTTTAATATAAAGTAGTAATGTAATTTCTAAACCTCCTGGATATGTTACCCAAAAGGTTAACTACCTTTAGAAACTGGTAGCTGTAATAACTTTGTGTTTGGAAAGCTAATGTATCTGCCAAAGCACCTAAGCAGAGCACTATATATATTAGGTTTTATAAGAAAGTTGGACCAAGGTAGATATATGTCAATACTTCTGTTATTTTTATAATTAGTTATTGAAGAAGACCTAACTTAATAGCCAGATTTGTAAATGGTAGTAGGAAGTAGAAAAGAGAAAATTTTTACTTATAAAGAAGCAGTATTATAATTATAGCTAGCTAAATTTTTATTTAAAACTAGATAAAATTAAAACTTTTTAATGGAAGCTCATTATTTCTAAAGGTAATAGTGATAGAAAAAAGCTTTATTAAAGGTATTAAAAATGAAAAATCAGATTATGTAAATTAGGCATTAGAAAAAAAACTACTCTTTTACTTATATATATATATATTAAAAAATAATAAATTACTAACTTTTATAAAGTAATTTAACTAGTATTAATACTAAATAGGTAATTAAATACTTTTAAAAGTTGTTAATTTTAATTTTAAAAATTAATTAAAAAAATCAAGCTGATAAAATTAGCTAAAAAAATAAAATATTATAGCTTATATTTTATTTATTAAGTAGATAAAATAATGTAAAAGCAAGCTAAAAATTATAAAAAAGTTATATATTTATAGCTATTAACTATATATTAAAAATAGTTATATAGTTAAATTTATAACTAAAGCTATTTAGACTTATATTTTAGATAAATATTTAACTTTAACTTTTAAAAATTTACTTTAAAGTAAGTAAATATAAAAAGCATATAAATATACTAAATATAATAAATCACTATTGTCAAGTTATTATTATATTATTTTTTTATATAATTAAGAAAAAGTTTAAATATTAATAAAATTAAATAGTTTATAAGCTAATAAAAGTTTAAAAGTAAAGCTTTTAAATTATAATATAATATTAAATAGTTAAAAAATTAGTATAAACCTTTATATTTATAGCTTTAAAGATAAAAGTATTTTTTTATAAAAGAAAAAATTTAAAAAGTATGTTAATTATTTAATTTTATATAATTTTGCTATATAAAGAAATATAAGTTTAGCAAGTATAATATTATAATAACTTAAAAATAAAAATAAAAAAAATATTAGCCTAATTAAAATATAAATATTTTTGGCTAAAAGTTAAAAATACTTATTATATAATATATTAAAAGTAAAATATTTAATATATAAAGTTTTAAATTAATATATTTATAGCTTTTAGCTATAAATATAAAGTTTTATACTAAATTTTAAATAATTATTTAAATAATTATTAAGCTTTACTAATATATAACTTTGCTATATAATAGTAAAATACTATTTTTATATCACTATAATAATTAAAAATTATATTAAAATCTTATATATAATATACACTTACAAATATTAGTAAGTGCTTACTAACCAAACTTTTTTAATAATTTTTAATAAAAATAATTTTATTTATAAATTTAATAAAATTTTAATTTTGTTTGGTTATTAAGCACTCTAAATAAACCTTTTATTTTTAAATTTAAAAAAAATTAGCTATATAACAAAAATAAAATAAATATTAAAAACTTAATAAAAGTTGTTTAAAATTTTATAAATAATAAAATTTATTAATTATTTTTAAAATATTTTATTTTAAATTTTTTAAATATATTAATTTTTATTT
>JAWQFY010000361.1:0-34975 GCA_037055185.1 Capillidium rhysosporum | reverse complement strand
ATAATTGATAATATTTTTACTATTTTATTTTGTATTTACTAAAAATAAACTTTATTAAATAAAAATTTAAGCTTAAGCTAACTAAGTTTTAAAAGCTAAAAAAAAATACTTAAAAGCTATACTAACTATTTAAATGATATTATTTAAATTTATATAATTTTTCTAAAAGTTTAATTAATTAATTTTATTATAATTTTTTTAAAAGTTTATTTAAAAATTTATTAAGCTAATTTAATCTATAATATTACTATATAGTAAAAAATTAAATATTTTTTATACTATTATAATAGCTATATAAAAAAAGTTATATATATAATATATATAATATTAGTATTTTACTTTTAATTTAACTTTTATATAATAGAAATTATATATAGCTTAATTTTATTTTAACTAAAATACTTAAATATTTTTTAAATAAAGTAAAAAAATATTAATAATATATAATATTTAAATATATTTAAACTTTAAATAATAAAAGCTAAAAAGAATATATTATAATTATATAGATTAATTTAATATAAATAAATATAAAAATATATAATAGTTATATATTTTTAGTAATTAAATTAATATATATAATATTTTAAAAATAATAATATAAATATTAAAAATAAGTTAATTATATATAAATATAATAAAGTATTTTTAAAATATTAAAAATATTAGGCTATTATTTATAGTTTAAAAATTTAGTAGATTTTTTTTTAAATTAATAATATTATATTAAAAAAAACTTATAAATTTTTATAAAAACTATATAACTTTAAGTTATAGAGTTTTAATAAAATAAGTTAAACTTATAATTTATAGCTTAAGTATTTATAAAAAAAATTATAAATAAGAAATTATTTTAATAAGCTTTAAATATATATTTTTAATTTAAGCTAATTATTATTATTAGTAATTTTAATATAACTTTATTATATTATTTTCTTTTTAATTTAGTAAAATAGTATAAATTTATATTATATATATATTATTTTATAATATAAAAATTAATAAAAAAATAAAAATAAAAATTTAGCTACTTTAAAATTTAAAATAATATTTTACTTTTATAAAAGTTTATAATTTTAGATATATTTTAGTTTATTAGCTAATATATACTTTATATATATATTACTTTATAAAAAATAGCAAAAGTAAAATATATAAAAGTTTTAATAAATAAATAGCTATATATTAATATAGTATAATAGAATTACTTTTAGTATCTATTTAATTTTATTAATATTTATATTAAAATTATTAATTTAAACTTTTACTTAGCTTTTAGTTATTTTTTTATTTTATTAAACTTTTAAGTTGATAAAATTTTCTATTTTACTTTTTAAGCTATTTTTAGTAAATTATTATTATATTTAAAATTTTAAGTATTAAATTATTAATTAAATATTTATTAAAAAAGATAATATTATCTAACTTTTTTATTTTTCTTATATTAAAAAATAATAAAAGATAAAATTAATAAAGGTTTTATTAAAACTTTATATTTTATATTTTATTTATATTATTAAATATAATATAATATATAAATATATTAAAATTTAAATAGGTTTTTAAAGTTAATTTTTTATTAATTTTTTATTTTAATTAATTTTTTTATTTACAATTGCTAAAATTAAGCTGTTAATATTTTATTTAAAGTATTTTTAGTAAAAATATTTAAAAAATAAAGTATATAGTTATTAAGTAGTACTTTAATAAAAATAATTAAAATTTTTACTTTTAACTAAATCAGTTAATTTTTTCTAAAGCTAATATTACTATTAATTTATAAACTGTATTAGTGAATTTAAATAATTTTAGCTATCAGCATTACTAATTTAAATAAAAATAGAAATAAAAAATAAAAAAAGGTAGATAATAAGTTTATATAATAGTATAGTATAGAGATAAAATTGAAGATGAAGCTTCAAATTAAATTACAATTTATAATATATTTTTCACTAAAGATAAAATTTTTATTAGCTATACTGTTAATTAAATTAAACTTTACTGTATTAACTTAATATTTTATTTTCTATTCTAAAAACTACTGTTAAACTTTTAATTTAATATAATTTCTATTAATAGGTGCATATTCTTATATTTATTTAGCCAATAAAGTAATTGCTAAAATATGATCTATAAAAAGTATTTTATAAAGGGTGAAAAGCTCTATTTCATATTAAAATTTATATTTGGTTATAAAATTAGCTGTGCTTTTTCTTAGTAATAAGTAGGAATTGATATTTTTGTTGACGATGTACTTTGATTCTGGTTGTCTATGATTTTCCATCCTATACTTTTGATTTCACCCTTTCATATAAATAAGTCACGTGGGAAGCTCCAAAATCCCAAAAAATTAAGTTGCAGCGATTACGTAAACTTTATAAGTTGGAACAACTAATGGAAAATGCCTTTACCGACCGGATATCAACAGAACAGTAAAGGGTCGCGGATAAGTAGGTTCGATTCTAACCATGATAACAACAACATGATGGCAAGTTTTGCTCAAAACTTTGAAGATAAATTTACTGTCAATTCTCAATCCAAACCTTCTTCGTTTACCAACTTATCACATATGACGGCTGAAAGTCAAGTTGAAGATGAGACTTTAAGTAGGTTCCGAGGTATTAAATTGGAGGTCAGTCTATCTGCGTTGGATTTTTCTCCAACTAAGGATAGGCTAGTTGTAGCGGGTAGAGACGGTAACTTATTTAAAAAATTGAGATTGGCAACTGATTGTAACTTTAAGTTTTGAAGGTGTTGAGTGTAGATTCATTTGATACTTTACAGAATTTAAGAGAAGGATACAAGTTAAATACTTCGTTACCTACAACCGATGTAAGTTGGGGAAACGGGTATTCCTCCGATAGGTTGTGTACTTCCACCACTAACGGCACGATAGCTTTGTGGAATTTGAACCGACCTAACCTAAAAGTAGAAAGGTTATTTTCCGACCACGTCCGAGCCGTGAATAAAGTAAAATTTTTAACCAATGGATCTTTAGTTGCATCCGCTTCACAAGACGGCTCTATTAAGATATGGGTAAGTATTTTATTTAATTTTAATGGTTAAATGTATCTTTAGGATATAAGGACGAAGGATCCGGCTAAGATATCTATATATCCGAAATCAGAGGCTGTTCGGGACTTGCAGATTAACCCCAACGGTAGTGAAGAGTTGGTAGCTGCTTTCGAGAATGGTTCTTTACAAGTCTTCGATATAAGGCAACCTAATCAGAACATCCAGAAGCTAACTGCTCATTCGGGTATAGCTTTAGCTGTGGATTGGCATTCGGATGGTAGAACTATTGTTAGTGGGGGTAGAGACAAGTTGATAAAGGTAATCAAAGATAGATATAATTTGAAATTTAACTTTTAATTTTCAGGTTTGGGATGTGAAAAGCGATAGTAGGAAACCTACCAACGTAATTCAAACTATTGCAGCGGTACAGAGGGTGCAGTGGAGACCTAGTTCAAACTATATAGTGGCATCGACATCTTTATCTACCGATCTAGCTATCAATGTTTGGGATATCGGTAGACCACTTATACCTAAATATCTACTGACTGGTCATAGCAACGTCACTACAAGTAAGATAAATCTATTTTTATCGTTAGTAAACTTTTGCTTGGTAGGCTTCTTATGGTTGGACCATCATTCGATCGTGTCCTGTTCTAAAGACCAGTATGTACTACAACGTAATTTGAATCATAGCGAAGGGTACAGTGACTACGGTAACGATTATACAAATAACAATCAGGAAGGATGTAAAGAACCGATTCATTACCTAACCAAATCGGGGATGGATTTCGACGTGGGGGGTAATTTAGCTTTCTTCGTAGACAAACCAAACCATTTCTTTAACAAAAACCAAAACGACTTTGGTGACTCGTACTCCTCCGCGTTCAACAAACTTTCTTTAAATGACAAAAAGTTTCGTATGATCCAGGTACTTTTACTTTTACATAGCCTGAAATTAATTTTATTCCCTAGTCCCAAACCAGTGGAATTTTAGAACCTAACGATTTCGACCGAACTAAATTTACCTTCCTAGCTCAGCATTATGTAGTTGATGTAAACAATTTTCAAGATATGTTGCTAGCTTTGGAAACTAACGCTAACGTAAATATTAAAGTTTTTAAACGGTTATTAACCTTACCTTTTTAGCTGGCGTTTGAAATTGGATACTACCGAACCGCTCAAACGTGGCGTATTTTGTCCTACTTGTGTCAGTTGGACCAGATATACCTATCTACTTCCGAGAGTGAGGAGGAGCTTATACCTGAGGATACGATCAACCCACCATCCTCAACTAACAAGGTACTGGTGTTAAGCCAGGAACCTGAGAGTGTCTTCGACGATTCGGCCGACGAATTGAAATTAGAAACGGTGCAAGGCTCAATTATCCCTAATAAAGAACTCGATCAGCTAAACCATTTGGAGTTGGACGAGTGGTTGCAATCTATCGTTAACTATCCTAATCCATCCGCTGATTCAGGCGTGGGTGGTGAGGTAGATTTAGAGACGGTAGACAAGACTTCGCCCTCGATGCCAAAATCTCATAGCAACAACTCTATAGCTAATCTTGACACTTCCTCCCGCACTACCACCCCACCCACCCCCTCTCAGCCTTATCACTCTCATAAGAAGGAAATGGAGGTGCTGAGTAACTGGTCCTACTTGGAAACCATTTACGAGACTTTCAATCATTATGCCGACGAAGGCGATGTCCAGATGCTGACCACGTTAGCCACCGTATTGCACCCGCTCAACTTAAACCTTCCCCGATTCGAAGCGTGGTCTTTAAACTACTACAAGCTACTGCAGCGTAGCCAACTGTACGTGGAAGCTACCACCCTTTGCCACAACTCTAAATTTAACTGTCTAACTTCATCCAACGGACAGTCCACCACCTTGTACACCCTCTGCCTTAGCTGTAGTAAACCACTTGGTGACCAAACCGCTTACCACGTCTGTTCCAAATGTTCCAAACGCGCTGTCTGTACCTACTGTAATCAACTGTGTAAGGGTACTATAGCCATCTGTATCCGGTGTAACCATTTGGGTCACGCCCTCTGTTGGAAGGAATTTTTCAGTAAAGGGAATATAACCTGTCCTTCTGGTTGTGGGTGTAACTGTTCCAATTTCGGTCAATTTATTTGATACCATCCGGGTTTGATTTGCTGCCGTCTGTACCACATTGTGGTTTCATCTAGCTGCAAAAGTTGAAATTTGCTAAGAAGCGATCCAGTTACCTTAACTATGTACAACTCCAGTCTACCGGTACACAAGTTAACTACAGTATCTTCCCAACCTTCCAAAAGAAATTAAAAAGGTACGGTGTAAAAAAGTAGTTGTAATTGTGATTTTTTTAGTTTACTTTTACACTTTCGAAGTAACTCTATTTTTGATTTTAAAATCTTAATAGTAGGATGGCTTTACTATGGTTTGAATGCTTTTAGTTGGGTTGAATAACACACTGGAAACTTAGAACGTTTGAATCGAAATATTTAATCGCTAAAAGTCAAAGTAATTCAAAAGTATAGGAAGTGTTTTAAATTTAAAGTCCGAATTAAGGATTATTTAGCAATTATTTCGGTTGCTATTTACCCATCTTAAGTTTGAATTTAAATTTTGATAAGATGGTAAATTTACTATTACTTAAAAATGACCATTTTATAAATCTAAACGAATATAGTTAGCTATTGTTTTTTTTTAAATTTAAATTATATATTACTAATAGATTAGTACTATTTTAAGTGCATTTATATATAATTTTTATTGGTTGTATTCAATCATTCTTTCAATAGTTTATTCAATTAAACAAACTAAAAAAAGTTTAGATATAAAAAAAACAATAAATTTAAGAAGTAAAAAAATTAGTATAGATAAAATTGTAGCTAATAATTTAAATGAAATTACAAAAAAAAAAGCAAATATATTTTTAAATTCAGTTGACAGTAATATAGCATATAGTATAAATTATGAAAAAGTATATAGCAAATATAATACTTTAAATAATTTAAATACTAATTTAAAACTAATTATATAAAAATATATTATCAATAAATTAAATAAAAAAGGTACACCTTACCAAATTATTAAATACTTAATTTATTTAAAATAATAATAATATTATATTAATATTATATTATTAATAAAATATTAATTGAATTTGAGTTTATATTAAAAAGCTATTAAAAACAAATTAGTTAATATTTAAATTATATTAAAATAAAAATAAGCTAAACTTTTCTATAAGCTTAAACTAATATTAACACCTATTATATTTTATTTAAAAAAATAATAAACTAAATTTCTAAAGTATTTAAATATATTTAACTAAAAATGGTTAAAATATTACTTTTTTTTATAATAAATTAATATATATTTTTTAATATATTTATTATAATTTAAAAATTTTAAATTTTAATAAATAATAATAATTAAAAAAATTAGGTTTTAAAATTAATAATATATACTTTACTATTATAAAAAATAAAGTAAAATAAGTATTAAAATTTTTACTAAATTAAGTTTAATTAATAAGTTAAAAAAGTAATAATTAAATTTATATATTTAAAAATTAAAATTATAAAATTTTATTAAAAATACTTTAATAATACAATTACTTTACTATTAATATAGTAATAATATTTTTTTAGTTAGATTATTAATTACTTAATTTACTTTTAAAATAATAATTTACTAAAATATTTATTTTTAACTTAATTAATTAATTAGCTAATATACTTACTTTTAATTTAACTATTTAATTAAACTAAAGTACTTAATTTAAATTAATTGTATAATAAAATCTAATAATAATTAAGTAGTTTAAAATAATAACAATTATTAATTTTATTATTATAAATTAAATAAAATTTTTAAAAATAAAGTTAACTTTAATTATAATTTATAAAAAAATCTTTATATTTTAAAAAAGAAAAAAATATTAAAAGTATTATTAATAATTAATAAAGTTTAATATTTTAATAATTTAACTTAATAAAATAAATATATTTTATAAAAAAATCTGTTTATAATAGTTAAAAAAGTTAAATAAATATTAGAAAATAAATTTATTATTATATTTTCTTTTCTTTTTTTAATGGTAGCTAAATTAACTAACTTTTATTTAATTTAGCTTTATATTATATTATTTATCTAAGTTTTTATTTTTTATTTTTTTATATTTTTCTACTATATTTATTCTAATATTTATTATAGTTTATTTAGTTTTTTTTTTAAAGTTTATATTTATATTTTACTTTAGTATTTACTAATATAAAACTTAGAAAAATTATTAAATATCTTTATTTTAATAAAAAAATTCAAAAAAGGCTACTTTTAATTAAAAATAAAAAAATTAATATATTAATTAAAAAAATATTATATTTATTTAATTAAGTTTTATATAAATATTACTTTTTAAAAATTAGAAAATTAATAAAATTTTACTTTAATTAAAATATTTTTTTAGCCTTTTATTTAAATTTAAAATAATTATTATTAAAATTATTTTTTAATAAATTAGATATATATATACTAGCTATTAATCTTAGTTTTAGTTTTAATCTATTTTGTTATTTAATACAATTTTTAATTAAAATTCTAAAATTACTTTAGTTATTAAAAAATATATTATACCATTTTTTAATAGTTTAAATCTTTACTTAAATATATTAACCCTCTCTTTTTTCTATATTAATATACTCTCTTTACCTTTTCTAGCAAATCTATAATTAAACTCAATTTTACTTTCATTAAAGAAATCTTTAACATTTACATTTTTATTAAATAGCAACATTTTAACATATTCAATTTATAAATTATATAAAAAGTAAATATTCTATATTACAAATTTCAGGAGAAGTATATGCTATGTAGTTGTTTTAATATAATTTAAGCTTTAGTTAAGTACCTCTAATGGGTTGATCCCTAAAATAAGTTGCTATATTTGGCTATTTATTTTTAATTTTAAACTCCTGTTACTATAGACGACAGTTTATGAAAACACGGAGAAATACCATTCATGGTAAACTTGTCCCTTGAAATCTGTAAACCATTGAAATAAATACAGAAACCCATTTTATTGGTTTTGTAGGGTCGTTTTCGATTTTTAAAATTTTGTTATATGAAAATAAACATACTGCAAATCGACATCTTTAATAACAAGGATTTAATATCAAAAACAAACTGCTATTTACTGCGATAACTGTTAATACGTCTCCGAAACATGTCGTCAGCGATGCTTAGATAAATCAACTGACTATTCAATAGCCTAAATTGATACTTTAAAAGTTGAAAGCTTCCTATTTATAATACAAATCGGCTTTTTTATTCTAAACAATTATCTCACTATTCATTTTATATGCAATTCTATTTGATTAATTTACGTTATTTTCGTTGAGATTAGTAAGTGTTTAGTTATTGTAGGGGTCACTCCATATACTCCGCGCTTTAGAGTCTCAACCAGTTAGCACTCTAGAAATTAATCATTGATGCATTACATGTCACGACAACCCTTACTTTAGTTCAAAATTAAAAGTTCAGAAGAAAAGTTCAATTGCTTGTTAGCTACCAGTTTGATAATAAAAAGTTGTACATTAGATTACAAAAGTAAGTGCTAGTTTTTTTTTATATAAAAAAGTTTGAAATAATGCCACCCATCAATTCAGGGAAAGCTGAGACTTCAACAGTCAATGGACATGATTCTTTGCAAAATTCGCTTCCAACTAATTCTTCACCACTTTCAATATCCAATTCCCGCGAAAATTTATTACGCAGAGTTAAAGCTCCAATAATTGAAATACCTGTCAAGTCACCTCCAAGTGGTTCAAAAGGTACATTTATTGACTTATTTATTTTAACTTTATTTTGTTAAAAGTTCAACATGTTCCTTGTAAATTTTATAAAAATGGTGCTTGTACTGCCGGAAAGAACTGCGTTTTTTCTCATTCCAAAGAGGTACAACCAGCTAGCAGTGTTTGTAAGTACTATATTAAAGGGACTTGTAAATTCGGAAATAAATGCGCTTTGCAGCATGGGAATGAAAAGAAGGCTACAGCTGTTAAAAACGGAAATAACCTTAAGGCAACATCCAAACCAGCTTCAATCCAATATTCCCCAAATCGTCAAAGACAAGGGTTTGAGCAGCGCTCAGGAGTAAACTTCGATTCAGATCCAGATTTTCTATCCCGCTCTTTATCTAGAATAAGTTTAGATAATAGCTTCCCTAATTTTGTGCCTAGTTTGCCAAACGGTAATTTAAATTTTTATACTCCCCAACCTAAGAGCTCTCAGCTCTCAAATATATTTTCAAGTCCGAGTCCAAATGCCTCTAAGTTTTCTATGTCCTTACCAAGTCAGCAAGGCTATCCACTCAAAGATGAAAAATTCGGATCAAATAATTTCCTGGGATTCAATAACACTGCTCCTCAAACTTTACGCGAAGTAAATAGCGCTTCATCTCTCTCTAGTAACATTCGTACTAGAGATTTTCTTTCGTCAGATTTCAGCTTCTCCTTTAGCGATGATCATCATTTACTCCCATCCTCTTTAAATGAGCTTCTCACTCCTACCGAGCTTCAAATGCGCCATACTAAAAACACTATTCTCTCTCGCCCACCTCTACTTAACCGCGTTCAAACACAAAATTCCGTCAATTCCTTCTCTGAATTCAAAGGCTTCGGTCAATTTGATGACGATAGTTTTAACTTTGGATCATCACTCCCATCAGGCTCTAGCTTAGGAATCACAGATTCTCGATTCGCTACACTTGATGCCAACTATAGGGTATCTAACAATAGTTTATTTAGCAATCCCAACCTGGTCGACACTAGCAGCGTTGATTTGGAAAAGGATATATCTGACGGTAAAGATGATAGCTCCTCACACACGTCTGAATCAAAGAAAGGGTATGAAGTTCGAAATAACGAAGTTGATGACGACATCCCTTTCCGCATGGACAAGGATTTTTAATACTTAACTTAGTTCCGACGAAAGCACTCAATTTCAATCAATTGTCTTTTGTACTATGAGCTTATGATTTACCCACTTCTAACCGTTACTAATAATTGTCCCAATCCATATTTACTAATCCCAGCCAAAAATATGGAAAACTACGAATACCAGGATTTAATACCCTACAGTATTTCGTCTTTCCCTGTTCCGCACACCATCCCTTTCACCCTCAAAATATTTTGTTATAATTTAACTCTAAAATCCATTCTCTTTTGTAATTCCTTAGCATTTTTGCTTTTGCAAATTTGCTGAAACTTAAAACTGGGTCCCATTTTAAAAGTTTGTAGGTAAAGCATCTAAAATAATTGTACTTATCCATAAATTCTAATTTTTAAATCAGCACTTTGATTTTGTTTTATTTTACCACTCAAAAAATGATTGATTTATAATCTTTCTGCTAAGTTATTTATTTATTTAATTTTTTAAGTAAGTAGGAATTGAAAGAAAATTTTAAAATACACTAACTAAATAACATTTTTTGGAACTTATTTCTAAAAGTCTAAAAGAAAATATAATTTAGATGAATTTTTTAAAACTTTATTTAAAATTTAAACTCTAACTAATTTTATATAAACAATTAGCTACTTTTTAAAAGTAGCTGATTTTAATTTTAAAAATTAAAAAGATTAAGAAATAAAATTAGCTAAAAATTAAAATATTATTTAAAGAAAAACTTAAAACTATAGTATTTTGCTATACTTTTAGTATATTTTACTAAGAGTTATTTGCAAAATAAAAAATTTAAAAGGTAGTTATAATAAAAAAAGGTGTATTTGCCACAAAGTAGCAGATATACTTTTAAATATATATAAGCATTATTAATTTTTTTTTGCTAAAATACTATAATAAATATTTAATAAAATTTTAATGATTTATTAATATAGTATTAATATATATATATATAATTATTATAATAAAGTATATATTCCTAATTATATTATATATTAAATACTTAATTTTAACCTTATAAGTAAATTTTAAAATATACATAAAAATAATAACTTAAAAGTTATAAATCTATATACTAAATATATAAGTAAGTATAAAATTAAATAACTTATAAAATTATATTTTAAAGCTTTAGCTTTAAAAATAGTATATTATATAAAGTATTACTTTAAATTTAAAAAAATTAAAATAGTAATTTAAATTACTTTATTAAATATATATATTTTAAATATAAATTTAAGTTATTTAAATGTAAATATATTATTTAAAATAATTAAAAAATTAGCTTTAAATAAATAGTTAAATAGATATTTAAGATTTATATAAAGCATAATTAATATCTTAATAGCTTACTTTTATTTTTTTAATTTAGTATATATTAAAAATAATTTTAATATTAATATATTTATATTTATAGCTATATTATAAAAATATAAATTTATTTAAAAAGTATAAATATATATATAATCTTTTTTTTATAGCTTTAGTTTTTAAAAAATATATTTAAATTTATATATATATTTAATATATAAATAATAATAAAATAAGCTAATAATAATAAACTTTAGAAATTTACTTAAATAAAGACTAGCTATAATAAAAATAAAGATAAAATAAAGCTAAATAGAAAAAATATAGTTATTTTAGATTTAATTAGTTAGTTTAATTATAATTTTTTAATTTTTATTAAAAATTTTATTTATTATACATTACTTTAATTATAAATTTTTGTTTAAATAAGTATTTGTTTATTATAAATTATTTTAATTATATAAATAATTAATAATAAAATATATTGCTAAATAAAAAAATATATAATAAAAAATATTATTAAAGAAAAAAAAACTAAAAAAACTACTTTTATTAAAATTGAAATAGCTAAGTTATATATTATTACTAATAAAGCATTAATTTAAAGAATTTATATAAATTAAACTAGTATTAGTAAATAGCTACTTTATTAAATTAGATTTATTAGATAAAAAAAATTAAAAATATTACTTTTATTAAGTATATTTTTTAAAAGTACTTTTTTAAAATATACTTTTAACTTAGATAAAATTTTAATTTACTTTTAAAAAGCTTATAAAAGTTTTTTTTAAATAATTAAATAATTAAATAATTAAATTACTAATTTTAATTAAATAAATTTTAATTAAATTAAATATAAAATTTTATTATATTATAAAAAATATTTTAAGTAAACTATATTTATAATAATTTAATAATTAATATTGATTATAATATTTAAATATTTAAAAATTAAATATACTTAAAATTTACTAATATATATTAATAATAATTAAAAAAAATAAAATAGCTAAAATATTAATATTTAAATTTTATCTTTTTTATTTTAAATTATAATATTTAAAATATACTTATTTAACTAAATTATAATTTTTAAATCATTATATATTTAACTAAATATATTATTAATATATATTATATAATTTATTTTTATTTTTATTTTTTTAAAAGCTTTTTACTAATAGCTAATATAAAAAGTAATTTTAAAATTTTTAAAAATAAATAAACCTAATTATATATATTATGCTTTTATTTTTTATTTTTTAAAAAATATTTATTTTCAATATTTTAAGTTTATTTTAAAATTTTATATAATTATTTTTAAAAGTTAAATTTCTTTTAAATCAATAAAATTATATATTTTAATAAAAATTAGTAATATTGAAAATAAATATTTTTATATAATAATACTAACTTTTATAGCTTTTGATATATTTACTATATATATTTGTTTATTTTAAAATATAATTTATTTTAATTAAATAATAAAGCTTTTTAATTTATTTTAGTAAGTATTTTATAATTTTATTTTAATATTTTAATTTTCTTTAAATTTTTTAGTATTATTGTAATTATATTATTAACTATTATTAGCTAGTATTAATTATTTAAAGCTAGAAATCAGGCTAAAAGATTACTTAAGTAATTTATAAAAGATAAAATATTAAGCATACTTTTTAATTTAAAGAAGATATAATAAAATAGTAAAAGTTATAAATTTAAAAAAGCTAATACTACTAAAATTATAATAAATAATATAAAAGTTATTATTAGTATTACTTTAATTAAAAATATAATAAATAATATTAAAATTATTATTGGTTTTACTTTAATCAAAATTAAAGAAAAATTATAAAAAGTAAAAGCATGTTTATATTAGTAAACTTATTAAACTAATATTTTATAAAATTAGATTATATAATTAATAGAATAAACTTATATAAAATTTCTAAAGTTAAAATAATTTATAAAATAAATAATAAAAAACTATATAGTTTTAAATAATTTTAAGCTTATTTTAAATTTAATAATACTAAATTTTAATGTAATATTCTAATTTTTATACTAAAATAATTTTATTAATTTTGTTAATTTTTATTTATTTATTTTTATTTTATAAAATATAACTAAAAAGTAGCTTTATATTTATATAAATATAAAACAATAAAAATTAATATATTAAAAAAGCAGTATATATAGGAAAATTTTTATTAAAAGTAAATAGTATTTATAGTTATATTTATTTATATTTTGAAATTTTTAAAGTAATAAAAATTTAAATATTAATAGTAGTAAGCATTAAAAAAAGGTATATTTAAACTAATAAAATACTTTTAATACAACTAATGAATTATTTTAATAATCTACTAGACTTTTTACTATAACTTATACTATTACTAGAAAGCAGTTAGTATAATATAGCAATATTATTACTAATGTAAAAAACAATAGTGTATTTTAGCTTTATTTAGAATTTTAATAACAATTTAGCTAAATTAAACTTTACTAAAAATATTATTATATATATTACTCTATATTGATATTTTAGTAGATACTACTACCTTTTAAATATAATATCCCTACAATTAATATTTCTCTAAAGTAGTAAGTTTTTATAAAAATTTATTTTAAAATTTTAAATGCTATAATTTTTTAATAAAACTTTATTAATTTATAATTTTTTTTATCTATGATTTTAAAAAAAATCGAAAAGCTAAAATTTATAAAAATTAAGTTAGAAAATAACTTAAGTAAGCTTATTGAAAGTTGCAGACCTGCTTTTAATACATTGATATAATAGTTAAAAATCATATATTGAAAAATAAATTGTTTTAGTATTCTCTATATAAAAGTATTATTCCTATATATGAAAGATGTTTTAGAATATTTCTTTTAAAATCGTATCTTAAATATATATATATTTACAGTATGCAAACATAATTTTTTTAAATTATTTGATAATACATAGTTTTCTATCTAAATTTAGGAAATTAGTGGTCTCTAATAAATGTAATATTATTGAAACTCCAGTGATTTCTGATTTGGAGAAAATATTGAAAGAAGTCGGAACTCGGAATAGCCATAACTTTTTCAAAAAAACCAACTTAAATATTTATTTCTTGATAACTTTAACATTTAGTAATGAACAAATCAAGAGAATATGATCAAATAGAAGATTTAGAAATCGATGATACATTAATTCCTGATGTAGACACTACTATTTCAAATGAATATAGACTTAATTTAATTGAGCATAATAACAGTTCAGGTTTTGAATTGCCTAACTCATCAGCTTTAGCTTCATTTCTCAACATGACGAATTCAATTATTGGAGCTGGTAAATCATAAGTTTTAAAAACAACAAGCAACTTACTTTAGCCGTTTTTAAATATATTACAATTACTAGGTATAATAGGTAAATGGTTCTTAATAAATCTAAAATTAATAATCTATTTAAACTATAATAGGTTTGCCTTTATCTATGAAAGAATGTGGTGTACCGTTAGGGATAATTTTATTAGTATTGCTAACTTGGCTAGCTGGTAATCGATAATTTATATCTTTTTAAACTTAACTAAATGTATCTTGAATTAATAGATTGGACAATCAACTTGTTAGTTATAAATGGAAAGTTATCAGGCACTAAAACTTACCAAGATTTAACTTTTCACTGCTTTGGAACAGCAGGTTTAGTAACTATTTCAATAGCCCAGTTCCTATTTGCTTTTGGTGGTAATAAAGTACTTTTTATTTATTTATTTATCGTTTTCGGTTTTAAAAAGGCATGCTTGCATATACCGTTATTATAGGTATAGCATTGTGTTTGTAAAATAGACTAATTTTTCTAAGGTGACACAATACCAAGCGCTTTGTCTTTATTACTAGGTAGTAATACCGGATTTTGGGCAAATCGACATTTGATGGTTATAGTTTTGACTTTGCTTATAACATATCCACTATCGTTATTAAGAAATATATCCAAATTAGCTAACGCTTCAATGCTTGCTATGGTAGCATTGGTAATAATTGTAATGTCTGTAATATGGGAATATCCTACTTTAGATGATGTATATCGAGGTTCCCCTAATTTAAATTGGAATTGGTTTAACTGGGAAGCTTTCCAAGTACGTTTATATTTACTCATTTAATTTTATAATTTTACTTATATATGATTTCAACTAGGGAGTTGGTGTAATTGCTTTTGGTAACTTATAATTTAAATACTTGAAATACTCATTATTGTTAGCCCTTGTATGCCACCATAACTCTTTTGTCATTTTTGCAGATCTTGAACAACCCACTATCGATAGATTCGCTATGGTAACTCATTTATCTACGGGTATTTCTATGTTATTTTGTGCTATAATGGCAACTGCTGGGTATTTAACTTTTACTGATAAAACTCAGGGTAAATTGTATTTTTAAGTTTTAAAAACTAATCCCTACCAATTTTTAGGTAATATATTGAATAATTTTCCACACGATCTTCCTGTAGTTGCTTTAGCTCGTTTGTGCTTTGGACTGAACATGTTTTCAACTATCCCGCTTGAACATTTCGTTGCACGTGAAGTAAAAAATAAGATGTTATTATTTTAACTTTATAGGTAATTGAAAACTATTTCTATCCGGATAATGTTACACCAAGTAGGTCAATTATACTGACTACCATCTTAATTGGCTTGGCTCTAATATTAGCTTTAACAACCTGTAATCTAGGTTTTGTTATGGAAATTACAGTAATCTTTTATTTCATAATTTACCGCTGTATTGATTTTACTTTTAAAATAGGGTGGGTTATCGGCTTCAGTGTTAGGTAAAATTATATTGTTCATTTTTATATTAAATTTAATTTACCAGCGTTTGTACTCCCACCAGCATGTTATATCAAACTGAGTCCACTTAAGATTTGGTCCAAACAGCATATTCCACATTTAGCTTGTTTAACATTTGGTTTGGTAACCATGGTGTTAAGTACTTATCTCTCAGTTACCAATTTTTTAAATTCACCTGCTGATAGTAACGAATGCAGTTTTTAAAATCAAAAATTATTATGGTGCATATTTAACGCACCAATTTTAGAGTATATTTAAATTACTATTTCGTGAGTTATTTGGTTTCCTTGAAATGAATGCACAAATTAATTTAGATATATATACTATAATAATGTTATTTTAAAATGAAAAACTTCTTACTGCCAAAAGAATATAAAAATAAAAATATTGATATTTCCTATAAATATACTATTTGAAAACTTTAACTTTTGTCATTTTCTTTGGCTAATCTTAAATGCGTATAAGTTTGGTTGCCTTACAAATTTTATTTACTTCAAATTTCTATATTTTTTAGAATTCAAGCAATTTTAAATCTATAGCTTTTGGCTTTTAAAACTTTTAGCAAATAAAATAAATATATTCTTTCGTTTGTATCAACTTTACTTGTTCTGTTCTAAAAAGAAAAATTAGCATATCTTTACTATATCGAAGATGTATTTTTCATAATCAAGAGTCTGATGTATTATTGGAACTGTTTTCTAAAATATATTTAGAAAATTCTGATTTTTTAGATGAAGATGCTGATCTTTAAAATAAGTAATTTAAACTACAATTGTCGATTATCATTCAGGAGGTTACCTAGCTTAATTTTGTGAACCTTGTTACCAAAGTTTCCACTTGGATTATAATAGGAAACTCTTGTCTAGCTTTAATGTTATATATAATAATAATACTAAACCTATTTAATTAAAATTATTTAAAAAAAATAATTCTCAGTTTCAAAGTTTATTTAATGAGTTCTATAGTTATTTGGAAATTTCTGCAGGCTTACTTTTCCAGATCGTTCTAAAATAATGGGCAAGGCCGTTACCATAAGCATTAACTACGTATGCTCCATGTAAAGTATAAGCGGTAGCTACATACTGTGCCAACAAAGCACAACAATGAATTATAGGTAGCCTTCGGAAAGGTAAATAATCAGTAATCACTGATGATAAACCTATATGTATATGTAAAGGTAATACGATACCTAAACTATAATCGATAACTGGATTAGAATCCAATACGAAAGCTAATAATCCTAGTGGAACCAAAGCTACTGAAAGCACGCGTTCGTAATACCAATGGAAAGAACCTTCAAATTTATTGACTAATATTTATAAATTATTAAAAAAATTAAGTTTATTAATCTCACCTTCATGTTTTGTTACAGAACCTGTTATCAAATTTTAAAAAGATAAATAATGAATAAAACTAACCTTGAGTATTCATCGTTCTAAATTTAAGCTTGTTGAATACATTTTTGTTTAAATTGAGTGGTTTAAAGAAGTTGGTGGTGTTTCTACCTAACAGTTTGTAAATTTGGAGTCGATTCATTTTAATTTTTAAAAAGTGATTTGTTTCTGTCTATAAATATTTTTAAAAATACTAAAATAAACTATTATTATTGGATAAAATAATTATAAGTTAATAAATTGATCAAGATTTTAATAAAGATAAAAGATTGTATAATAAACAAAAGTTATACTCTAATTGACTATGCAAACTGAGTTTATTAACTATATTTTAAATTAGTAGGCATAGAATACATTAAAACTATCGATATTAATTAAATTTTTCGTTTTCAACTTTTTTAAAATAGAAGATAGTTCATCTAATCTTATAAAAAATTAAAATTATAATAAGTTGTAAGTATAAGTCAATTACTTTTATTGTATTATGATATGAAAGCAGCTAAACAAAAATATTAAAATAGGCTCTGAAGATTTATGATCTTATTTACCACGTTTATAACTCAGTAATAAAATTAAATCTAAAATTTGAGTATAACCTTCTATTTTATAATTGTTTACTAATAATAAATTCAAATTCTAATATTTGGCTTTTATAGATAACAAATTTTAAAATATGGATTCATTTATATAGAACATTGCTAAATATCAAGCAAAAACGTTATTTATCTAATATCTTAGCTTTGTATTTAATTTATTTAGATTGAAATTCACTTGTTTTGAAACATAGTAAAGCTTAATTTTTTTAAATTTAAATTAGTATCTATCAATTATATAATTTTAAAATTGAAAATTAAAGTTATATAAAATTTTATAATACAAACTTAAATTTTAGAAGCTTGTAATTTTAACTATATTTCTCTTAACTTTATTAATACTAAGCTTTTTACAGCACACTTTATATTTCTTTTTTGTACTATTGATTTTATATTATAAAAGCACATCAATTTATTAAAATTTATTTTTAACTTTTAATATAATATAAATATATTTGTTATTTAAAGTATAAGTTAACTTAGTTTTAGTAATATTAGTTATAGGCTGCTCTTTATTATTAGTCTATTAATACTTTTTAATTTATTCTTAAACAATAAATTTAATTTTTAAGTTTTACTTATAATCGTTTTTATAATTTGTTTTAAGATAAGTAATTATTACAAATCTCTATTTTAGGAAATTTTGAATAACTTGCTAATTTTTAATAATCTTATTTTATTTTTTAGCAATTTTTATATCTAATAATTATTTTAATAAGTATTTCTAATATTTAATTAGTTTTTTTAAAGTAATTTATAGCATTTTATTAAATTACAACTTTTTATAAGTTAGAAATAAATATAAAATGCATAAAGTTAAGCTTTAGTTAAAATTTATAGTTATAAAGTATATTTTTAAATAGCTATATTATATAAATTATTAAATAATAAATTTATAGTAAATTTAAAATTTTTAATTCATTTTTAAAAATATATAAATTAATATAATTTTTAAAAATAAATTTGTTTTAAAAGAAATTTTATAATCTTAATTTTTTAAATTATTTAAATATTTTATTATATAAAACTTTACTAAATGAAATAAAAGATTTATAAATTTATAATTAATTAAATTATTAAATAATAAATTTTAATTTAATATTAGTTTAATACTACTTTATATAAAATAATTTTAATTAATATAATTTAAATTAAGTTAAATTTTATTAGTTTAATATAGTTTTATAAATTATTTTTAATATATTTAATATTTAAATTATAACTAAATAAAATTAAAACTTTATATATATTAAATATTTTCTTAAATTTATATAAAAATTTTTAACTTTAAAATTTAAAAATCAATTTTATTATAATAAAAATAGTATAATATAATTAGTTATATTATTATTTATTTATTTGTATATATTTTATTATTATTTATTATTACTTATTTTTCTGCTTAATTATATTTAAAATTATTATAAAATCTTTTGTTTTACTTATTATTTTTAATTTTTAATATTATTTTAACTTTAGTTTTTTAATTTTTTAGATCTAAATTTTACTATTTAGTTTTATTATACTTATTATTATATTTATATATCTAGTTTATTTTATAAATTTATTATAAAAGTATAATTATTATAAATACTTAATTATATTTATAAATTTATATCTTAATTTAAAATTTTACTATTTTTTAATTAAGGTAAAGCATTACTTATACTATAATATTAAACTTATAATTAATATTATCTAAATATTATACTTAGTATTACTTTATTTAATAAATATAATATATATTATAATCTAAAGTTATAGTTATAATTTTTATTTTTATTATACTTTAAAAATAGCTAACTTATTTTAAAAGCTAAAATATTTTATAAAATAAATAAATAATTTAGCTTATAATTTAAGTTTATATTTATATTTTAGCTTATTTAACTAGCTTAATTGTTTAATAAAAATAAAGTTAGATATTTTTATATAGCTTTATTAATATAGTATATTTATATAAAGTTAAATTTATAAATATTATAAAAAAGGTAATTTTAAATATTAAAAAAAATACTAGTCTAAATTTTATAGATAAAAAATATATTATAAATAATTAAAACTTTTTTAAAAATATTAAATAATAAAATTTTTAAAGTTAATATAAAAGTTATATAATTTTTATATTAGTAAATTATTAGTAGTTTCTTTATTTTTATATTTGTACTTTTTTTAATAATTTTATTACTACTTTAAATTTTTTTTAATTATTTATTTTTTATGCAATTATAAAAAAGTTATTTTTAAACTAAGTTTATAAAAAATTTAATTTAAAAAAACTTATTATTAAAAGTTATTAAAAATAATATAAAATATAATTACCTTATTAAAACTGTTATTATAATTTTTAAATAAAAAAAGTAAACTAAAAAATAAAAACTATAAATAATAATAGTAAAATAATAAAAAACTACTTTGCTAAAATTAAAAAAATTTATAGTATTAATAAATTATATAATATTAAAACTATTATAACTTATATATTAAAATTTAGTATATTTTTATAGCTTTAAATTATAAATATTTAAATTAATAGCTTTATATTATTATAATTTTATATGTATAAAATTTTATAATTATAATAATATATATATATATTTTTTAAAATATAAACTTATAGCTAAAATATTGTACTATTTATATAAATTATAATAAGCTTTAATAAGCTGAAAAGTTTATAAAAAGTTATAAGATTTAATATATTTATATATAATATTAAATTTAATATATTATAATAAGCAGATATATATTTTTTTAAAAATTAATTAACAATATTAAGCTTTTTATATTTACTTTAAAAACTTTAAAAAGATACTTAGTATAAAAATTTAGTAATTTTAATACTTTAGCACTTTTATATAATTAATTAAATATTTTTATAATTAATTTTTTTAAATAAGCTAATATAGCTATTAACAATATAAATAAAATTTCAAATTTTATAAATATTAATATTAATAAAAATAAGAATAAAAAAATACTTATATATATTTTACTTTTATAAAATTAGTTTTTTTTTCTTTTTTTATAAAAATTACTTTATATATAAAGTTTTAAAATTTAAACTAAATTATTAGCTATTAAAAATTAATATTTTTTACTTATAAATTATACTTAACTATTTTATAAATAAAATATAAATTAATGTTTTTTTAAAATATTATTAAACTAATTTTTTTCTTATACTATTTAATTTTATTATTATTTAAATATTTTTAATTTAATTAAAAAGAAATAAATATATAACTTTATAAGTTTACTTTACTTAAAACAATATATTTTTTTAAAAGTATAGCTTAAAAAAATATTTTTATATATTTAATTAGATTAAGAAAAATAAATTAATATACTATATAAAGTAGATTAAGCTAAATTTTTATATTTTTAAAATTTTAATTAATATTTTATAAATTAAAAACTTATAGTTTTATTATTTTTTAGTTTATTTACTAATATAATTATATATAAAAATGAACTTTAAACTAATAATTCTTATTTTTACTTTTTATTTTTATAAAGTAAAAATAATAGTTATAAACATATAAATAGTTTAAAAATGTTAGTAATAATATAATAATATTATATTAGCTATTAAGTTTAAAAAGCATTTTATTTTTATATATTTAAATTTTAATTAATTTTATTAGCTTAAATTTTTAAAATTAAAATTAGCTACTTACTATTATAGAATATAAATATTAAAGTCTATTATTGCTTTAATAAAATAATAACAAACTTTTTTTTAATTGAAGCTGTTAGATTAATTAAATACTATTTTTATAATATTAGAAACTAGTTTTAAAATAATTGTTTTAATACTATATAACACCATTTTAAAACTGGAATAATAAATATAAACTTTTACTTCAGTTATTAAACAGGTGGTATAGTTGATTTTCAGTTAATAAATATTTAATTTTGATAAATTTTATTAATATAAAGATAGATAAAGGAATAGTTCAATTAGTTTTAAATTTTATAATAGTTCTGGAATGTACCAGTTTTATGCAGTTTCAAATGCAGTTTTTATTTACAGTTACTTGATTAGTTTATTTAAAAAATAAAATCAAAAGTAACCAATTGGATCGATTCCCTACTTTATCACTTCGTAAGTTTTTCTAAAAACTATTTTATATTCTTTAAGAAAGTTAGATAGTAAAAAATTACCTATAAAAGTATGTAAATAATTAGTTTTAAAAAACACATGTATAATTTAAAAGTTAAATCAATAGAATAAATAATAGTTTAATAAATAAATTTAAAAGGATCAAGATAAATTGAAAAGTTAACACTAATAATATTCTAAATATAACATTCGATTTAAAATAAATTATTAACAATTAATATTTTATAAGGTAAAACTATCAAATAATTATAAAAGAAGTTTAATATCTTTTTAAATAAAGTTATTAAAACTATTATAAATTTGGAATTGATTAAATAAATTAAATCAAACTTATACTGTGCTAAAATTACAATTTTACTAAATAATTTGTTTAATATTTAAAAGTTAAACACTATACGACCAGTTAATAAAGATAAGTTTACTTTTTTAATAGTAGTAATTGGATCGTTTTTCAATTCAACTAGTTGCTGCTGTTGCTATCTATTAACATTATTTTTAGTGGTTATTGGTACCAACTTTTTTATTTATTTTAAACTGCTTGTCACTGTAAACGTTATCCATACCAATAGTAAAAAGTTAGAAATATTGAATCAACTAATTTTCATACTTTCGTTCCAAACTAAGAAAAACTCAACTTTAATCTTTTTAACAATTTGATCTATCTTATCGGTGAAACAGATCGTTAACTCCCGTTGTTTCGTATCAAAATCGAACTTTTAACTAAATTTAATTTATTAATTATTTTATATTTTAGTTTACTAAGTTAAAGTTAAAAATAATATTTTATAAAAATTAAAAGTTAGTATCATTAATCCCGTTCTATAAGAAAATATAATGAATTAAGCGTATATATATATAGAAAACAACTATATTTAATAAGTTTAATATAAATTTATGTAAACAATAGCGTCATTATTTTAAATTACAGTTGAAACTTTTAAAATAATTATAAATAATTTAATGTCAAAGATAAGAGAAAGAATATAGTACGAATCAATATACTTTAATAAAATAATGGGGAAGGGAAGGGAAGGAATAAGCAGTAAAAGTTAGATGATAGGGTCGAATACGTCTGGGACTAAAAATTCAGTAATTTCGCAGTAAACTCCAGTAGTAGTGAGTGTATAAGTTCTAAATAGAGCATTCGTTTCACAGTCCCTTCCTACCTTTAATATACTGAAATCAGGTGTAGCTTTGAGATATCTAATATAAAAATAAGTAATACAGTTGATGGTAAATTGTACCTAAACAGTTGCCCTATTCCGACCCCGTCATCTTTAATAAGTTTTATACCTTTAGGACAAGTAATTATTATTTTACTTTTAGCATTTACTAAGAGCTAATTTAATTAGTGGTTATAGAATTAAATTTTAAAGTTGTATACGTACCTTATTAGGTACACCGATATTTACTTCACGAATATAAGCGATTAAATCATCACTGGTACCGTTCAATTCAGGATCATCGATCTGTATGTTAAATAAAATTTTAATTTGGATAGGCATGTTATGGTACGCACTAATAACATATTAATTAGTTTGATATTTAAGTAAATAGTTTACCTCATTATACGTTGTAGGTTACCGTTAGCGGTAAGAAATACTCTTTCCATAGGACTGAACTTACCGGTAAGTGTGTTTAAAGTTTGGGTAGTAGTTATCGAATTGTTAAGTACCCCTCTCTTCAAATTTGGTCGGTTAGAAAGCGTATCTATATGATCAAAGTAATGTTGGTTACTTTGATTTTGAAAGAAGTTAGCCAGTTCTTGAGCCATTTTGGACTCTAATCCTGAAGCGAGCATCATTTTATTTATTTAGTTAGTATTGATGTGTATCTAATTGAATTATAAATAAAAATGATAATTGCTTAATTTATAGTATTTTTTACGTCAAGTTGCTTATACGATGCAGGGGTAAGCGTTTCGAATAAAATTTTCGAAATGTGTATACTGGATGGTGACATATCTATATCTATACCTATATTTATATAAATATGTTTTTTTATATTACCATTAAAGGTTACAATTTTTATTTTAAGTTACTTTTTAAATTTGAATTATATAAATATATATATATATATATATAAATGTCGCTATTGCGACTTCAAATCTGATACTGTTCACATTTGAAACATATAATTTCAAATACTTTTAAGATCAACTTGTACTGTAGTTTACGATAATACTTTCTAAAGGTATACAGTTCTATACAGTTTACCTTTAAAAGGTACAATTTTTAAGTTTAGGGTTGTTTACCTAATATAGAACGGATTTTTATTGGGTTAAGATAACGGTTTGCCTCCTTAATATATTACTACCGTTATTTCTATATCGGAAGATACTACCGTCGTTTTCTTGTTCAGATTAAAAGTACTACCGTTTAGTACATTACCGTTAGATTAAAACAATGCTAAATATGTCTATTATTAAGCTGGATTGATGCAAGCAACTTAGCCAAATAATTACTTTTTTAGTTTAGATAAGTACTCGTCATTTGTTATACTACATCTCGATTTCAACTAGATAAAAAGGTGAGTATATAAATTCAAGTTTAATATAACTTGTACGTAAGTAAACCTTATCACTAATTTTACTTTATAAATGTAATAAACGAACTAGATTACCGATATAAACTACCGTTGTTAATGTACGCCACCCGAACTATAACTGATATAATTATTTCATTTAAACGAACTACATGTTGCAAGCTTTAACATATATTTTCCTTTTTTAGGAATTGGTTCCACTGTGCTCGGTTAAACATTAAAATGCTATTTAAAATATTGAATCGGATTAAAAGTTTTATGCAGTTTTTAAAACAATAAATAAAGTTTGCGATCGCTAATTTAACTTTTGATAGTTGTCAAATTTTTAACTTTTAAAACAGGATTTAAAAGATAAATATTGATTTTTCATTAAAGATACTAATTTTAATATTGAATTTATAATTCAGTTGATTAAAATAGTTATACGTAATAATAAATATATATATTCCAACTTCCAACTCAATTTGTAAATTGTAATGATCGGTTCTATTAATTAATTAATAAAGAAAATTAATCCTTTAAATTATAGAAATCCGATTTTGTTAACGGTACATCTGCTTGTAAAATTGTACTATTAAATTATAAAAATTAACTTTCGATAGTTTAAATCAAAGTTCGGTCGAATCGGTACTTTGATTTTTATTTATTTATTAACGAAACGATACTACTTTTTCACTTCGATAGCAGCTGTTCAATTTTAAAAACTAGCTTTTAAAAACATAACATTATTTTAAATAATTTAATTTTTATCAAACGGAAATGTGAGATGCTAAAGTTTAAATTAGTAAATTTCTATATATAAATTTAAAAATTAAAGTTTATTAACTTTTCAAGCAACTCCAACTTAATTTTTTTTAAAACTAGTTTTTTTTTAAATTAGTTTACTAGTTTAGTTAGCAAAAGTTCTCAGAATTAAAAGGTGGCTTTCCACCTTAAAATTTACTAAATTAGGAATTATACTTTTTAATAAAGAAATTAATTAAATTAACTATTTAGATATATATATATATATTTATGAGGCAGGTCACAAGTAGAGGTGTTTTTTTTCATGGTAGCCATTAAAATCCAACCAGATGGAGGGCCTTAAAAAGGAATTATATGAGGCTGATAAAAAAAAGATATGAATATAGATGAAGATTATCAAAGAGGACTTAAAGTGAAAATACAAGTTTATTAAATCTAGTACAGTATGTCAATTTTAGTTTTAAGTCATTTGGATACTTTTAATTCTTATTTAAAAAAATTTATGTTTAATAATTGTTAATTAATTTACCTTTTATTTATTAAATTACTAAAAAGTTAAACTTTATAAATTTAAGTTATAAAAATAAATTATTTATACATATTTAATAATTTAATAGCTTTATAAATTTAATACTACTATTTACTTTTTAGTATTAAAGTTTTATTATATTAAACTATATATTTAAAGTTTTAATTAAAATAATTAAAACTAAATATTTTAAAAAGTTATTATTATTAAAATAAACTATTAATATTATTTTTATTTTATTTATTTATTTTTTCTTTAATTAAACTTAAGTTTAAATAGTTTATAATTAATATTTTTTATTTATTTTTAATTTAATTTAATTATTTTTTACAATTATAGAGTTATATTTTTATATAATAATTTAAATTTTTTAATAATACTATTTTAATTTATTTATTTTAACTAAATATTTTTACTATATAATTATATTATTTATATTATTTAGATAAAATATTTAGTTTTATTTTTATATCTATTAAAAAACAGTATTAGTAAAGTTTAATAGTTATAAATTCTAGCTATTTAAATAACTAATATATTAAAAAAATATTTAAATAAAGTATAATATATATATATATTTTAATATTAAAAATTAAAACTAAACTAAAGCTAAAATATTAATTAAAGTAAAAATAGCTTATTAAATTAAAGATTTTTTTTTAATTTATTAATAAAATTATAATTTTTAATAAAGTAAAATTTTAGTATTTAATAATTTTAGTAATTGAAATAGCTATTTAAATTTTTTTATCTATATAAAAAGTAATTTAGTAAAAAAATAAATTTAAAAACTATTAAAAATAGCAATATTTACTTTAAAAAAGAAAAAATACTATAATAATAATAATAATAATAATAATAATAGAGGTAAAAAAATTTAAAAAGCTAAATATTTAAAATTTAAATTATAATTAGCCTTTATTTTATAAAAGCTAAATAAAAAGTAAAATATTAACATTATATAAATATAGTATAAATAACTTAATATAAATTTTGTATTATAATAATAAAAAAACAATAAATTTATATAAAATTTAAATATAAACTATATATTAAAATAATTAAATAGTTTTATTAAATAAACTATTTAAAAAACTTTAAATTAAAATTATTTATATTAAAAATATTTTTATAGTAATATTATTATTTAAGTAATTAGTATAATAAAACTAAAAATTATATTAAAAAATATTTTTTAGCTAAGTAAATAAAGAAAAAAACTACTAATTAATTTTTTTTTTAATTTTATAATAATTAAAGTAAATTTAAATTATTATTATATAAAAGTAGTTATAATTATAAAATTACTTAATTAAATAAAAAATATAAATATATTACTTAAAATAAAGTTTATTTACTTTTAATTAGGCTATTAATAACTTATTTAACAACTAAATATATAAAATAAGCTAAGTAAAGCAAAAATATTTTAAGTAACTTATTTAAATTAAATTAAAGTTATAAATAAAAGCTTTAAAAAAAGCTTTAACCATTTTTTATTTAGATTTAAATATATATTTTAAATTTTTTTAATATATTTTACTAAAAGTTATATAAAAAAAGTAAATTATTAAAAAATAAATAATATTAAAAAAAGTATATTTATTATTTAGTAATAAATATATACTTTTTTAAAATTTAAATATAGTAAAATATATTTAAAAGTTTTGATAAAAAAAATTCACTAATAGAAATTATTTATTATAATATAGTAAATAAAATACTTAATTTTAAAGTATTAGTTTAAGTTTAGTTTTTTTAAATTTTAAGTTAAAATTTTATAATATAACTATATTATTAGAATAAAATTATATATATATATTTAATTTTTTTTAATATTTAAATGATATATATATTAAATATTATTTAAAACTAAAAAAAAACTATTATAAAAACTTTAAAAAAATATATTTATATTAATGTATTTTCTTAATATCTACATTTATAATTTATAACTAAAAGCTATATATTTTTATATTTTATTAAAACTATATATTATTTATAGCTATTTATAAGTTTTTTATATCAGTTTTTCTAGTTTTTTATTTTTTTATTTTTTAAAAAAATATTTACTATAAGTGTAAAAATTATTAATATTTTTATATATAGTAGAAAATATAAAGTATAAATTTTAGTAAACTATTTTTTATTAATTTTTAAACTAAGCTTAAAAGTTATTTAAGTTTTTTAATAAGATTAAAGTTTAAGCTATATAAAAAACTAATTAAAAAGCTTAAAATAAAGCTATTTAAATTAAACTATATTTTTATAGTTATACTATAAAAATATTATAATTTAAATTATTTTATATATATTAAAAGTAAAGCTTTTAATATATTAAGTATTTTTTATACTTTTAAAATATAACTTTAAAATATAACTTTATAGCTACTAAATTAGCATAATTTATAATATATTATATAGTTAATATATATAATTAAAAGCTATAAATATTTATAATATTAATTTAAATACTAATTAACTTTATTTATATTTAATTTTTTTTACATTTATTAGTTTATTAATATATAGTTATATTTATAAGTATATATAATATAATCTTTAATTTTTTTATATATTTAATAACTAAGTATAAAAAATTATAGATAATAGCTATAAATATATATATATTTTAATAATTTTATTAAAATATATTAAATGTTATATACTTTTTAATATATAAAAATAAAAAAAATAAATTTCAATTTAATTATTAACTTATTTTTTTACTAATATATTTATATAATAAGTATATATAAATAGTAATATTATATATTTTATAGAATTATAAAATATAATTTTAGCTTTTTCTAGTATATTAATATATAAATTTATAAGAATATTTGCTATATAGTAACAAAAATATTATTTACTTTTTTTAATAAATTTTAGAAACTAAACTACTTTTTATTATTTATTTAATATAGAAGAAGTAAATAAATATAAAATTTTATTTTAGTTAATTTTATTAGTTTAATTTTTTTTTAATTTTTAAAATTGAAAAAATTAACTTTTAAAAGTAGCTATTTATTTATTCATATATAGCAAACTTTTAATTTTTTTTTCTTTAAAAATTAAAATAATTCAAGTATTTCATTTATGAAAACTATTGTAAATATATATAATAAGAAAGAAGTAAAATTTAAAAATTTAAAAGCCATTAAAAGATAGTTTATTTTTAATAACTAATAGTATATATATATATATTTAAAGGAATAATAGAGGTAAGATGTTATAGTAAACAAATTAGCTAATAGTAAATCATTAATTATTGAAAAGTAATAAAGTTCTATTAATTTGTGTAAGCTATTTACTACAAATATTGGAAAGACAGTAACGGAGATAAATAAGGTAGACTAGGCTACAAAGGCAATTTTTATAATAAAGATAGGATATTACTTATTTTAAAACTAGAAACATTTATTGGAATAGTTTGAAATAGCTAAGTGGATTATACTGGGGTAGGAATCAAGTTTTAGGTATGAAAACCTTTTCTAGAATTCTTTTTCACATCTTTATTACCACTATACAAGTGAAGAATCTATATTTGATAGTTTTGTTGATTGGAGAACAAAATAGACAAGTAAAAGAGGAGGCTACATCTGTAAGAATTAGTTGGTAGTGATGGTAATAACTACTTTGGCTTGCATTTATGGGGTAAGTATTACTTTAATAAATATACTCTGCTTATGGGCATTGCCGGAATTGTAGTATCGATACTAGAATGATTTAAATAGGTTTAAGGAATCAATATTTGGTAGGTTAAGAAAAAATTATTAAATGTAGTGTTTTGTATTATAAAATTTAAAATAATTTTATGGTATAAAAAAATTATATTTAATTTTATAAATATACGTCATTAAACAATTTTTAAAAATAAATTTGGTAACGTAACTTTAATATTACAAAAAACATTTAAACTAGATAAGCTAGTTGTATTAGAAACTTATAAACTACATCTCGAATCGAATTGAACCAAACAATAAAATAGTACAGATTAATTAAAACATCATTTTTCCTTACTTAACTTTTTAGAGTATTTGATACCACACGAGTTACATAAAGTTTTAGGACCTAAAGGACCTCTACGCCATTCAGGAGTTTCAGTTTTGTGGCACTGCGTACAAATAGTAACTGAACTTTTACCGGAATTGTTAGTGATATCTAACTGTAAAGCTTGGTTGATCAGAGCTTTAAAGTTGGTCTGTGTCAGATTAACTTTTCGTTTCTTATTAGTTACGGTGACGGTGTTGGTGGTATGGGTTAAGTCATCCAATTTAGAGTTAAAACCTTGGTTTGGTAGTAATTGATCATGGGTTGAAGAGGTTGAAGTAGAATGGGAAAGTAAACTGTATTCCAATAAGCTGACGGTCTGCTTCAACTGTGAATTTAAAGTTTGTAATCTATGTAACTCGTACTGCCAAGTGGAAGTAGGTCTCTTTCTCTTACCAACTAAATCCTCTCCTTCAACAAAATTAGCATCCAAGTAGGGTAACATATTATCGTATATTTGGTTACTATCATTTACATTAGTTAGTTCCAACTTCAAATTTAAATCAGCTGTAGGTTGTAACGATGGCGATTGTTCGTAGATATTACCACTAGAGCTTAGAGTAACTAAATCATCTTCCAAAGTGGAACCGTTAAACTTAATTTGAGTCAATCCATCCAAACTAGGGTTAAGTTGAGTAGGATCTTTACTGAGAAGTCTAACTTGACCTAATAGATACGGTAACCGTTGATCGACTTCGTTCGTTAGATCACCGTTAGCAGGGTAGAAGAAACTGAATACGTTAGCCATAACAGGTTCGTTGTTGTTACTGTTATAAGCAAATTCATTCCCATTACTGTTGTTTTTAAACCCTGGTTTAAGTAGAATACGATGTCTAAGTCTTACAACAGTACGTTGTTGTACGTTAGCTAAAGCTTTGGATAAGGCAGCGGTTCTATCAGCCCTAATTAAAGAGTAGAACGAAGTACCGACTAGTTCCTCAGCTGTAAACCCAATCACACTTTTACAGTTGGTAGTACAGTACAGAACTAATCCTTCGCTCGATAGTTTTACCCAAAACGAATCACTATTTTCCAAACTATCGAACCCAGATGTAGTACTAGCTAAAGTTAAAGTAGATCTGGATAAGCTGTACGAGTTACGTAGTTTACCGTTCAATACTATACACCTTCTACCTTTAGCCGAATCTATCGACATCGTACCTAAAGCTTCTAACCAAACGTAACTATTATCTGACTTCTTGATTCTAAATGTTAGATTGAAGTTAGGTGATAAATTTGTATCCTCATCCACCGTCGATGCTTCTTTCAACTCACGCATTATTGGTACTACATCATCAGGATGACAGATCATACTGATGTTAGTGGTTAACAGAGTGCTGCAATGGTATCCGAACATTTGGTTGGAGTTAGATGATGCGTATAAGAAAATACCTTTCAAAGTTAATACGAACTTGAAATCGGGTGAAGCTTCCAATAGTTTCAGATGCCAATCACTATCAGTTGAAGTTTCCTCTTTACTTTTACCAAGTATTGCGTAATATAAACTTTCACTATCCGTTTCTGAACTAGAGCGATTGAGAGTGATGTTAAAATGTGAGTTAGGAGCTGGTAAACACATTTTAGAGTAGTTGACTGAGTAGGTACCATCCTTCATCTTACTCATGACAGCGTTAGGTTGTTCTACCATATCGACTTGAAAACCAACGTAATAGTTTATATCCCTCCCGTTCATAGCTACCGGAATCAAAGTCATCAAATTGATAAAAGGTTTACCATCCTTCTTATAATTGATTAAAGATACTTGTGACTCTTTAGCGTTACTGATCTGAGATTTAACTTGGTATACAGAGTTGTTATCGGTATACTTTCTACATGAACCTAAAGTTACTTGACCGGTAGGTGATTGTAAAAACCTACAGTTCCTACCTACTACTTCATTAGTTACATATCCAGTTAGTTCGGTAAAAGATTGACTAGCGTATATAATTGGAAAATCGAAACTTAAAGCATCGACTACTAAAAACGCACATGACATATCGACTGGTCCTAATTGAATTTGTGGTGATTTTCGGTTCACTACTTTTGCTAATATACCCATTAAATCAAATCCACTAGTCGAATACATATAGTTGATAATTTCAGCACCGGTTGGGTTCGTATTAACGCTAACGTTAACGTTATCGGTACTATAAATGTTATTGGTATTCTGTTTTACTGGATCGGTAATAAAGTTACCCATATCTTGGAACAAAGGTGGAGTTATACGATTACAGAGTTGTAAGTTGGTATCCGTATATATTTCATTTTCAACAACCGGTTCGGTATTAACTGGAGTATAATTTAAGTTGTAAGGTGTAAACGATATCGGTGTATAAGGTTGTAAGTTTACGTTGTTAATAGAATTTATGTCGAATGGAATGTTATTTAAAGTGTTCATATCAAAAAATAGATTGTTTTGGTTGGTATCGTTATACATCTGACTGTTATAAAAGGAATAGAATTAATTAGTATTTTGAAATATTTTATTAAAATAATTACTTTGTATTTAATCCGGTATCCATATAGTTAAAGTTATAGAAAATATTATTTTCGTTATTGGTATTAATTGAAGTTCCGGGTGGATACCCGTTGTCGTTGTTATCGTCGTTCATAATTACTATTTATAAAACGTTATACAGTTTTGGATATATTGGGAAACAGGTTAAAGTAAGCTACGTCAAACTTTATATATATATTATATTTATATATTGAACTTAGGTACTTAAAGTTGATGATTAATTATAAAGTTTTTATTAATTGAAGATGGCTTGTAAACTTTAATAAATGCTAATAATAATGATAATAATATTTTTGAAGAGATCGATCTCAAATTTTAATTCTATCCACCCTTTATATATACGTAAATTTAACTTACTTGTCTTTATCCGAATAGGAACCGACCTATTACTTTTAACTTAAAGCGTATATACTACTTTATTATTGGTAGGTTAACTACTACCGTATAAATAATAACGCATTAATCTAGTTAATTTAAATTTAAAATTTGTGTCTGAAATCGAAACTTTGTATTCGATTGAAATTAAAACTGCGATCTAAATTCAAATTGTAAGTTTAAAATTTCGATGATGGTAACCGACTCATCCCTGAACATAAACTTTTAGTTTAATAAATACCGGTTCAGGTATAGTAATTTAACTATCTACAATCATAAACTCCCATTCAGGATCACTTGTATCGTTTCATTTATCTTTTTAACATAAACGAACAAATACCTTTAACTTTAAACTGTAATCGGTTTATAGTTAACTGAGTAGGGGATGGATGGAGTGAGGATGTAGGCGTTGTTGTTGTAAATTTGACAACTTTGGTAGGTAGGTGTTCACAAAAGTTTAAACTAATTTACACCTTAAATTTAGTGAAAGGATGTATTAGTTAGCTAAGTTTGTACCAACTTAATTTAAACTTAATGATAAAAGTTCCCATTTTTATCGCTAAGTTTATTCCAACAACAGCACCCGAAGTATCAATTCTATACAATAGATAGCATTAAAGTTAAGTTATATATAATATTACACTTTTAGAAAATTTCCATTTTTAACGTATATTTACTTAAATTAAAATAATTCAGTTTTTATAGTAAACGTAATTATCTGAACTATTATTAAGTTTTTATTGGTAAAATTAAATAAATTAATCAGTTATAAGATAGATGGTTGGTTGTATTAAAATAATTCAGTTCAATTTTTAAAAAAAAAACTTAATCTTAAAAGTCGATTTAAAATTTTAAATCAAAATTAGTACGTAAAAATTAATTAAATATATATATAAATAAAATAAATTTTTTATACTTAAATTTAAATAAAATAATATATTGTACTTACCAATAATTTTAAAAAGAATTCCAGATTAAATGATCAGCAGTGTAAAAGTAAAATCTAAATTTCTAATAAATAAATATTAAATAGAATATTCTTGAAACAAAGATCAAAATTAACATTCCTGATAGAAAATATTGAATTTTATTTTTATACATTTTCAGTTTTGAACTGTAAAATAGCTCTAGAAAATTGAAATTAAATCTCTAAAAGTAAAAAATAGAGAATAGAATGAATATTAACTTTAAGAGATAGTGATATTATATTTATATATATATTAGTAAAGAACCAACTAATAAATTTTTTAATACTTTATTAAAAACCTAAAATCTTGAAAAATAAGGATGAATTTTTTTTAAAATAATAAACTATTAAAAACTAAATAGTTGTTATATAAGTTAAAAGTAAATATTACACTTTTAATAAAATTCTAGCAAAAAGTTAGTGTAGCTTTAAGTAAGAGATAAATTTTAAAATTAGTTTAAAATATAGTAAAGGTTAAATAAATTTTTATAAATAAAGTAAAACTATATTATAGATATTAAAGTAAGTAAATCCTATTATATAATAGGTAAAACTGCTACTAAAAGAGAAACTAACAATATATATATTAAGTAAGTATAAAAATTATTTAAAATAAAGTTACTATATTTAGCTAGCTATAATTAAAGTTAAAAATATTAACTACTAAACTTATTAAAAATAGTTTAGTAAATTATATAATAATATAGTTTAACTTTTAAATAAGAGTTAATATAATAGTTTTTAAAAAATTTACTTTAAATTTATTTTATTTTATTTTAATTACTTTTTTAATTTAGATAATTAAATATTTTTTAAAAATCAAAAAATTGAAAATATATATATATTTAATAACTAATATAATTAAGCTAAACTTTAATAATATATTTAAATATAAAACTAGTAATAAATTAATTTTTATTATTATAAAAACTATATATTTAATTATATTATTATTATTATTATAATATTTTCTTTATAGTTTTTAATATAACAAAAGATAAACAATATCTTTTTATTATA
>JAWQFY010000360.1:0-35053 GCA_037055185.1 Capillidium rhysosporum | reverse complement strand
TATATACAAATTAAAATTTATACTTATTATTAAATTATATTAGTTATAAAACTACTATATAAAACATTAATATATTATAATATTTTATAATTAATTAAGTTTATAATTTTATAATATATAATTATTTTTTTTAATTATATATATATTAACCTTATTATAATTTTTATACTCTTTTAAAAATTATTTATTTTTTATATATTATATAAAAAAATATTAAAAATAAGCTAAAAAAATTAATTTATTATAAAATTAGTATTAGTTTTAAATAATAAAATAATAAATAAATAAATAAATAAATAAATACTAAAAAATATTTTAAAAAATATTATTATATTTTTTAAAATTAGTATATATATTTAATATAATAATTTATAAGTTAATAAAAACTATAATAGTTAGGTAAAAACTTAAAAAAAATTAAAAAATTTTCTAGTTAAAAAATAATATAAAGTTATAATTAGACTATATAAAGCTTTTTTAATCTTTATATAAAAAGAGTTATACTAAAAAAGCTATATTAAAAGTTTTAAAAATATAATAAAAAAATAAAGTATATAAGTTTAAACTAGTTTTTAATAAATTAATAATCAATTTAATAAAAAAATTATTAATAATTTTTTATAAAAAATACTAAATTATTTTTAATAAAGAGAAAATTATATTTAAAAAAAAGTTACAGTTATAAAAAAATGATAAAATTAAATTAATAAAACTTAAACTAATAAAAACTAAGTAGCTATAAAAAGAAAAAATATAAACTAAAAAAAATGCTAACTAAAAATTAAATTATTTAAAAAAGGTAAAATATAATAGTAATAAGTTTAAAAAAAAGTTTTATTAAATAAAAATAATTAAAAATACTATATTATAATTTATATATATTTAATTAAAAATATTTTAAGCTTTTAAATTTTTAAATTAAATAATAAATAACTAATTATAAATAAAATATTAATATTTGATAAATAATTTTAAGATATAGTATAATTTAAAAAACTAAAAAATAAAAATAATAAAAAACTATATTAATTATTTATATACTTTAATTAAACAGTTTCAAATAATAAATTAATAATAAATTATTTTTAAAATTTTATTAATAATTTATTTAGCTATATACTTTTAATATAAAATTAGCTAGAAATTTTTAGAAAAATATTATTTTAAAAATATTAAGTAATAAAAATTTAAAATTTAAAATTTTAATTTAATAATTACTAAGTTTAAAAAAATTTAAAAAATTAAAAAATAATTTAATATATAGTTTAAAAAAATAATAAAAGTAGGTAGCTAGCTAAAATTAATAATATAAGTATATAATTAACTAATTTTTAAAATATATTTATAAATAATATATTATAGTATTAAAAAAATAAAATTTAAATATTTTTATTTATAAAAACTTTATATAATATATAATATATTTGTTAAATTATAGTATAAAAAAACTAAATTTTATTAAAATAAAAGTAACTAAATTAATAAATTAGAATTAATATTATTAGTAATTATAAGATTATTAATTAATATTTTTACTATAGTTTTAAATTAATTTATTTATAAAAAAAGTAAATTTTTATCTTATAAATTAATAAAAAGTTAAATAGTATACTAGTTAAAACTATAAATTATATTATTATTAACTTTAATATATATATATATATAATTTTATAAATTAGTAATAACTAAGTTATTATTATTTTTAATATTTAAAAAGGTAAAAAAAGCTAATAAAAAAGTTTAAATATTATTAAATAATTATATTAAAATAATAATAAAATTTATCAATTAAGAAAAAAGTATAAATTAAATAGTAAAATAAAATATTACTATTTAGTTTATTATAATTAAGCTAATAATAAAAATTATTAAATAGTTAAATAAAATAAAAAATACTTATTTATTAATTAAAACTGCTTAATAAATATTATATTAAATAAATATTAAATTTATATAGTAAATGATTACTAAATATTTACTAAATTAACTAAATATTTATATATATTTAGTTTTTATTATAAATACTATTTTTTATAACTTTCTTTATTTTTATTAGTATTATTTTAACATAATTAAAATATCTGTTTAAATAGTTTTTAAATTTAAATATAATTATAAAACATTATACTTTTTTTTAATTAAAAAGTAATTAATTTACTATTATATTATTTGTTTTATATTTAGTTAATATTAAGTATTTTAAAGTTTAATATTTTAATTTTTTTTTAAATTTTAAAAAAATTTTATATTATTAAATTAATACTTATAAATAAATTAAAAATAAAGCTATTTATTAATTTTTATAAATGTTATTAAATTAAATAAAATAAATTATAAATAAACTTAAACTTATAATTTGTTTTAAGTTATAAATTAATTTATTAAAATTTACTTTTAATTTATATATTATAAAAATATTATTCTTATTATATTTATATAATTGTAATTTTATATTTAAAACTAATATTATATAATTTATATATAAATTATATTATAAGAATAAATAAGTTTTAAATTTTAACTTAAAGTAATTTATTTAATACTAATATAGCTACTACTTTTAATATTTAAAAATACAATATATAAATATATTAGTAAAATATTAATAAAAAAAGTTAATAAATTTAGAATTATTAATGTTTAATATACTAAACCTAAGTATTATATTTATATATAAGCTTAATAATACTATATATATTAATAAAAAATATATAATAAGTTATAATTATATAAGTTTATTTAAGTTAAATTTTAATATTTACTATATAATATAAGACTATTATTTTTATTTAGCTAATATTATTATTTATTTTATTTATTTAAATTTAAAAAAACTTTTATAATAAGCTTTATCTTTTTAATATTAAATTAAATTACTAAAAACTAATAATAATTTTTATTAAATATATAATAATAATATACTAAAACATATTAATAAAAAAATTTAAGTATATAGTAATACTATACTAATACTATACTAATAATTATAACTTAATTATAACTTAATTATAGTAATATATAAAATAATATATAAAGAAATTTTAGTAGAAAATTTTAAAATATAGCTATTATATATTATAAATTGCTAGTATTTTTATTTTAATATACTAATTATATATAACTATATAATAATAATAAAAATTAGTATATAAAAACTAAATATTATATTTTTAAAATTTACTTAATTAAACTATTATTTAATATACTAAATTAATATATTATTTTATTAAATAGAATTAGTAAACTTTATAGCTTAAAAAATATTATATAATTAAATTAGTAGTTACTAAATAATTAGTAAAACTAATAATTAAGCTAATAATAGTTTTAAAAATAAAAGGTTAAATATATATAAAATTTATTAAATAAATAAAAAGTTTATTATTTTTAATATTTATAAAATTTTTAAGCTAAATTGTTAGGCTTTAAATAATAGTTTAATTAAGTAAATTTTTTTTATATATATAAACTTTATAAATTACTTTAGAATATATATATAATATAATTATTAAAAATAATATTAAATAATATATTTTAATAAACTAACTATTAGTTTAAATATTTAAATAAATATATTTAACTCTATATTTATTTTTTTTAAAATAATTTACTAGCTTATATTAAAAAAAAGCAAAATAAATATTTAAAATATTTAGTTTATATATAGCTATAACTTAAATTTTATTAAAAATATTTATATTTTTAATAATAAATAAACTAGAAACTATTAAACTTTATTTTAAATTTTAAAAGTAAAATTAAAAACTATTTTTATAATGCTTTTAATTATATAAATAATATTATTTATAATAGTAATAATATTAAAATTAAGACCTATATTTATTATTATAATAGTAATATAAATTATTTATAAATACATATTATCTTTTAAACTTTAATTAAATTTAAATATTATTATAATACTGTTGTATATTTTTACAATAAATTAATATTTATAAATTTAATTAGCTTAAATCAAATTATTTTTACTATATTTAAGTATAATATCAAAATATTTAATTATTTTACATTTTATAATGAAAATTTTACTATTTTAAAATATTATTTAGTAGCTAAATAAAGCTATTATAAGAAGTTTAATTAAAAAATCATAATTAGGCAAAATATTATACCAAACATTTTTTAACTATTTTGTATTTTTAATTTCATTTCAGAGTAATTAATTTTGTAATATTATTTAATTAATTAAATTTATATATATTTAGTAGAAGTTTTATTTAATTTACAACTTTAATGAAGCTCATTTTATTAGCAGCTTTACTTTTATCTCATTTATTTTGCACAGATAGCAAATAAAATATAACCCTAAATTAGCACCATCTTATAGAAACTATGAAATTAAAGGCATAATATGTATTTTTTCTTTCAGCTATAGTTATGAATAAATTAATAAGAAATTTTCAAAATGATTCCAGATACAAAATTTTAATATTAAATAAAATATGTTTACTATTTTGAAAAATAAAACCTTTTTAGCCAAAACTAATCTTTTGAGAAGAATATATTAATTATAATTATATATAGCTTATTGTAGTATTAAGATTTACAAATTAGGAAAGCTTTAATGTAAGTAAATATAAATTTTAATATGGAAAATAAGTATAGAATTAAATAATAAATTATTTAATTTACTAGAAAGATATGTTTTAAAGCTGAGATGGTTAATTACCAGTAAGCTGAAATTTTTATAGCTTGAAGTTTTTCAATTTAACTCCATTGATGTTTTTGATAAAACATCACTACAACTGCTACGCAATTTATCTAAACTTCCCCAGTTAGATTTTACAAGTTCTTTTAGCAATATCTTGTTTAGAAATGTAAATTAGAAAAATCCACTAGATAAGTCACATCTTTTAATTAGCGAAGGATAGAACATCAATTTATTCATGTTATTATGATACATTCTACCTTTTTATACTTATTTTTATGATGTACTTTGAATAAATGTGAATATTTTTTTATATTAAATTGATTTATTTGTATCGATTTATGGTTTAGTCTCTTTTAATACTGCACAATTTTATTGATGGATTCAGTTGTAACTACCACATAACAGTGTCTGGTTTATGAAGAAATAGAACTGGTAAAAGTTTAAAAATTAACCAATCATCTATCTAAAAGGAATTCAAAAGCATTTTAATAAAGTATAAAAGCACACAAAATATCATGTCTTAAATATTCAGTATTTAAATTAACTTGCTTACTATACAATAGATAAAAAACTCAATTATTTTAGAATAAAAAGGTTCGTAGCAACGTTTAAACAATCAAATTTATCAACGAATTTTAAAATTGGATATGTAAATTTATTAAAATTGATATTAAAGCAATGATTTTTTAGCGATACTCCCATCCATCTTCTTTATATTGAGTACCACATCTTCCACATTCCGGATTAACTTCAATAGCTTCGTATAGTTTTTTATCGTATAAAACAAATTCAGATCCATTTTTTATGTATGTCGGATTATTAAATTCCATGTATCTCGGTTCAAACTGTCCTTCAAAACATACTTTACATATAGCATAATTACAGTCACAAGTTGTTGGAGATACCGCGTCCTGAGGATATTTTTGACCACAAAAATCACAATATGTTCCCATTGCTTTTAACTACTAAATTGAGTTTTGTATTGAGTATTTGTTGATTTTTATTCTTATACTTTTGTTTTGGATATTTGACGTTATTTATACTTAACTTTGTATGGATAAAATATATAATCGGGAAATTATATAGGAACATGCTCAGTAAACTTTGAGCTATATTTAGATCTCTAACTAGTTTTTTTATTTTATAAAGTCAAAATATATTTGGTATAAATTTTTTTAAATATGTAGCTAGATAATTCTCCGTTTCATTTGGCCTTTATTAATTCAGTTAAAAATACGCAGATTTTTATGGCCTTTACTTTGCAAAGCAAATTTTCATATTTAATAACTTTTCGAATTATTTTGCAAAATTTAGCAAATTAACTTTAGAACTGTTGGATAGGCTGTGCAGATAAATGTATCAAAACAATATATCTAGTATAACTAGGATTGTTCTATATTATATAAAATTATTTTCAATATAGAAATATTTAATGTCTCTCAAATTCTTAAATTTTTTGTGTATTCAAAGGACGTATAATATATTTAGATAGCTAAATAAATATAAAAGATAATGTATAACTTCTAAGTATAATTATTATTGTCACACCATTTTATTTAAGCCATGTAATCCTTTCTAATTTGTTTAAATGTATTTTTTCTAAACTTTTAGTGCATATAAATTTATTCTAATTTTACTTTAAAAGTAAAATACAATAACAAAATTGTTTTAAATAATTTATAAATTTTTACTTTTTCTTAAAAACTGAATATATTTGAATTAATTATATAATAATTCTGTTAATTAATAAAAGCTACTACAAAATAAAGCTTTAAAAAAGTAACTACTTTTTCCACTTTATTAATAAAATATTTATTATTAGTTTTTATTAATAGCTAATAAAAAAAAGTTTTTAGTTTACTTTTATTAAATTTTAATTATTAAAACTAGCTAATAAAATAAAAATAAACTTAAAATAAAAAATAAAAATTTATAGAATAAACAAAGGTATATAAATAAGCAATTAGCTACTTTTAAAAATAGCTTGTTCTTATATAAAAAGCTTAATAGAATTTTAAAAACTTAATATAATTGGGTTTTAACTAAATAAATAAATATTGTTTATTTAGTATTATATATATATAATTTTAAAAATTTTGGTGTATTATACTGAAACTTATATAAAAATTTTAATTTTTATAAGGTAAATAATACTTTTAAAAGTATTGCACCTCCTTAAAATTTAGATATATTGAAATGTATTTAAAAATATTAAAGAAAAAAAACTTAAATAATTAAAATTATTTATCATATTATAATAAATAATATAGTAAAATATAAAATACTAGTATAAATCTAATTTTTTTAAAAATTAATTTTAAATATTTTTAATATATTTATATTACTAAAATAAATTTTTTAATAAATAAATATTTATTTATATATATTTGAATTTTTTAATGTTTAAATAATATATATTATATATTATTTAAATCAGAAAATATTTTATAAATAAAAATTTTATTATAATAACTTTGAAGTAAGGTATATTTATATCAAAATATCTTCTTAATGCTTAATTTTATAGTTTTAAGCTTTAACTATTCTATTAAAGTATTTTTTATAGCTATTTATAAGCTTTTTTAAGTTAGCTTTACTAGTATTTTACCAGATATACTTAATATAATTCCATAAATTATTAGTATTTTTTGGTAAAGTATAATTTTAATAATTTTTTTTTAATATTATCTAGAAATTTTCAATTAGATTAAGGTTTAAACTATATATAGGCCAGTCAAAAATTTTAATACTAGTATTTTTAATATAAATTTTAGTTATTATAGTAGTATAAAAAGTAGTAAAGCTGTATATTAAGATAGCTTAATAATTTTTTAAATAAACTTTTTAGAAAAACTTAGAATAAAACTATTCAAGTAAATTTATATAAATATTAGCATTAAAATTACCTTTCATGTATATTAAATACAAATTTGTATATATATTAAATATTTTCCAAACTTTAACTTTAAAGCTATTAAATTAGTATAAGTTACAATCTGCTATATAGTTAAATTTATGATTTTAATTAGATTAATATATATAATCCTTATCTCTAGTATTATACTTATTAAATTTGTATTTATTAGTTTAAATTATACTATTTAAATAATTAGTATGCTCAAAAAGTATACTTTTAGCTTATACTAATTTTTTTAAATTATTTTAGTTATATACTATTTTATAAGACTTAAAAATTATTTAATTTTATTTATGCTTAAAAATCTATAAAAAAATAAAAGTATAACTTTATAGGTTATATATTTTTAAAAGTAGCTTTAAATATTTAAAAGTGAATTTAAATTATACTTGTTTAGCAAAGCTAAGTAAGTTAAGCTAACATTTTAGTTAATTAAGATTTAAGATAGTATTATATTTTTATAGTATATCTAAACTAATTACAAATTAAGAGTATCTGCATTCTATATTTATTTATAGTAAAAGTTAAATACCTAATAGCTTTAGCTATATTACTAACTATATAATTATTTTCTAATATATACTTAATTATAGTAATCTTTATAGCTTTTAGCTTACTTTTATACTAAAATAAGCTATAAACTTTTATTTTTTCATAATTATATACTAAAAATAATAGTTTTTTAAGTATATAAATTTATTATTATTATATCAATATTTTATTAAATTTATAATATATATTTATAATGTTACTATAGTAATATACTTTAGAGAAGCACAAATAAAAGCTAAAAAATATATAAATTTTAATTTATTTTAATATTTAATATATTAAAAATAAAATTTTAAATTTTAAATTTTTTTTAATATTAATTAAATTTAAATTAATTATAATATAATAAAATGTAAACTAGCTAAAAAAAATTATATATATATATAAATAACTTAAAATATTAAAAATTAATACTTTAAGTTATATATATAAAATATTTAAATTTTCACTAATTATATTAATTTAATTTTTTAAATAATATATTAATTTTAAAATATATTATTTACTTGTCTAATTAATTAAAAAAGTTATTTAATTATTATTTTTATTTTATAATAAATAATAAAAATATATAGTTATTAACATTTTATAATTATATTAATTATATTAATAACTTTAAAAAATAAAAAGATATATTTATTAATAAAATATTTAGCTAAATAAATAAAATTTTAAAAAATAATTTATTATTAATTAAAATAAAATATAAATATAAGTATTTATATTTTTAAAATAATAAATAATTTGTTAATTTTTTATAATTTATAAAATTATATATTTTTATATTAAAAAAAGTATAAAAATTATATATATAACTACTAGTAATAAGTAGCTTATTATATTTATTAAAATATATTAAAATGTAAAGAATAGAAAATTTTTAAGTTTTAAAAAACTACACTAATATCTAAATTTAATAAAGTATACTTTATATTATAATTTTAAAAATTAAAATAAAGTATTATTATTTTTTTAACAGTTTAATTTTTTATAATTTAAATTTAGTGTTTTTTATTTAATAATAGTATTAAATTTTAAAAAAATAGAGAAAAAAAAGGTATATAAATAAAATAGTATAGTTAACTAAAAACATTTTATATTAAAAAAAAAAGATATGTAATTTAAAATACAATTTGTAACTTTAATGTATTAAATTAAGAACAACCCAACTTAATTAAATTTATTACTAAATCTAATATATTAAATATAATTATAATTATAATTATAATTCTTAAAAGTTTAGTTTTAAAATTTATTTCAATTTTCTATAAACCACCACCCTTATATTAGATTGAATAAATAGAACAGTTTAAACTAAATCAACATTCATCAAGTTAAATAACTAAAAATGGAATTTTAGTAGTTTTGAATTAAATCGGTTTAACTACTTTATATTTAGTATAACTACTTTAGTTTGGGGTACGCCATCAATTATTAAATTTTAGTTAACTTTTAAACTACACTACATTTAAATTTTAAGTTAGTATGTACTACTATAAAAGTGGAGAATAATTATTAACTACCGTTTATTTATTTTTATTTTTAAAAATACTGCTTAAAAAAAATAATATTTAGTTCAATTTTTAACCAAATAAATTTAATTCAGTTGTAGTTTTTACAAAATTTATTATTGTTATTCTTATTATTTTAGGGGAATTTTTTTTAGTATAGGAGTTTACTTTTATATTAATGATATATATTTTTATATTTTATATATTTTTTGAAATTTAGTTCTTTTCTGAAACATTCGGTATTTTCCTCAATTTTATCCTAGTTTATATTAGTAAACTATTAATACACTTAACTATAAAAATTTTAAAATCAACTATTTAAAAATTAGGCTAGATTAAAATAAATCTAGTATTTTAGAATATAATTTTTTTTAAAATTAATTTAAATAACCAATATTAATAATAATAAAATTTGATAGGGATCTTAATTGGATCGTCGATTTAATAATAAATAAGAAAAGAAAAGATCGTAGATTAAATTTAAAAGTTAAAAAGTATGGGTTCAGTTCTAAACCCTAACTTTATAAAATTTTAAATTAGTATTATCCTATCATCATTACATCAATTATTTTCTATTACAACTGTTACTATATATAAATAAATAAATTTATATTTTGAAGTACCCTTTTAATTATTTTTTTTTATTTCAATAAAATCCCTAGAACTTTATCTCTCTTTTAAATTATAAAATATTTTGCGTACTTTTTATTATTAATAAATTATATCTTTTAATTTCTTAATTCACTATAAGTAAAAATTAATATATTAATTAATTAATTATAATCGATTTAATTATATTTATTTATTAATTAATTTAAAATTAAAAGGTATAATAAAATAAAATAAAATAAAATTTTATATATTTTATATATTTTATAAAATTTTATTTAAATTAATTGTAGTTTAAGGGGATAGTACATCATTACGCTAATTTTTACCAAAAATAAGAATTGATCTAAATTATGTACTAATATAGATATATATATTTTTATATTTAAAAAAAAATAATTTAAAACCACCACTTAAACTATATATTTTAATTTTTTAAAACACTAAAAGTTGGAGAAATAATTCCCCTGGTTTAGGTAACCGATTAAGGTACGTTCCAATAATAAATAAATATTTAAGTAAAATAAAAATTTATTAATATATAAAAGGAAAGGTTAATACTAATTGTTAATTAAATTTTTATTATTATTTTTATTTTTTTAAATTAAAATGTTGGTAAGTGAATTGGATTGGAATTATCAACTGATCCATATTCAATTCAGTATAAAGAAAACTGAACGTTCAAAAAACGGAAAAGTTATCGATACCGATACCAATACTACCGAATGTAACCGTAAATTTAACTCGATGTTAGATAAATTAAACCGATGTACGATTAAGCTGGAATCTTGTCAACCTATTATTAAAAATAAGTATTTATCTACTAATACTTTAAATTTAAATAATAAATTAAATGATATTAAAAGTAATCAAATAGTACAATTAGAAAAATATAATGAAGAAGAAGAAGAAGAATTTGTTCAAAATTATAATAGTATTACTACAAAAACAACATCAACAACAACAATAACAACACCTACTACTGATTTATTTAAATTACGAAGACCTTCTTTTTCTTTAAATAACTTTTTATTTAAATCTAAAAATACAGTTAGTTCTAGACGTAATTCTATTTTATCTAATACAACTTATACTCCATCGATCGCTTCATCATTTTTAACTTTTACTAATTCTTCTACAATTACTACTACTACTACTACTACTACTACTACTGAATTAACTAATTTTAATCTTAATTATGAAGGGTACCTTTATAAATTATATACAGTTGGTCCAACATTTTTACAATATAAAATTTGGAAACGGAGATATTTTGTACTTTCTAATACCGCTCTTATTAAATTTAAATCAAATAGAGAAGGTATTAAAAATACCGATTCCTTTTTAATAACTAAACAAACTAAAGTGTACGTAACAAATCAATTTGAAGGAGAAAAGTTTATATTTAAAATAACTAATCCTAACTTTAATTTAAAAGAAGTACAATATTTTAAATGTGAAGATAGTGAAGATCTTAAATTTTGGTTAAATAAAATTAAATCAGTAATCGCTAATATATCTACAACAACTACAACAACTAGCAACCAATTAGAACTTAATTATAATTATAATTCAGTATCTAGAGAACAATGTTTAAAATCTAGACCTTATCAAATTAAGTTAAACACTTACGACGATGATTTATCACAACCTTATTTAACATCTACAACGGACCTTTAAAAATTAAGGAAAAAGATATTATATTAAGTTCTCAATTTTACTATCTCTACTGTTTAAAATTATACTTTTTTCATTTTTTTTTTTTAGTAAATAAAAAATTTTTAATTTGGATGATAATAATAATTTATTTCAATTTTTAAACTTTACTATTTTAATTAATAGAAAATGGTACATTATATAGCAATTATTTTTTTTTAGTAATAGTAAAGTTAAATATACAAGAATTTTTAATAAAAAAAACTTTTATAATATATAAATATATATATATATTGTTGGCTCCTATTCACTGGTATTAGCTTTCTGGTATACTCATTTATAATATTGGAATAACTCTTGAGTAAAGCTAGATATTAATTTTATCTTTTGGTAGCTAGCTAAACTTAGGCATCTTCCTTATTAATAAGCACTTTTTAATAAAATATGTCTAAATAGTTTTAATTTATAGTTTCTTAGTATAGTACTATTACTCTCTCCTAGTAATCTTTATTATAATCTATCCTAACTGTAAATATCTCTAACTTTTACTATATCTCTACACTTTAACTAAAATTTTTAAGCACTTTTCTTATATTTACTTTAGACTATCTACAAATCTTTTTAGAATTATAATTAATATACTTTATTTGTTTAACTACAATACTTTTTCTATCCATTATTTCAATCTAAATTTTTCTATTAATGTACTTTAAAATGTAGTGCTTTTAATAAGCTATTAAACTGCTACTAGTAACTATTCATTATAAATTCATTATTATATAAGTACTATTATTTCTTTTAAGGCAGACTATTTAGTTATATAATTAATACAATTATTTCTAAATTAATAATTTTATTAAAGTAATTTTATTTAGTCTTAAAGTAAAACTAAAAATAAAAGTCTAAGTAGATATAAAAATTAAATAATATAATATAAAATTAGTAATAAAATAATCTAAATATAATATAAGTAATAAGTTAAGATAAAATAAAATAAAACATTTATTTTATTATATACTATTTTTTCTTATATATTATTTTACTACTTTTTTATTACTATTTAAACTTTTATAAACTAAAACTTAAATTTTAATAGTTTTTTATTTTATAGTAAGGTAATATTATTTAAATTTATACTTTTAATATATAAATTTAATAGTTAAAATAATAATAAAACATACTGCTTACTATAGCTTATAATATACAATAGTATTTACTTAATTATAAGATAATATATATATTAATTTAATTTTAAATAAAAATTAAAACTATAAAATAGAAATTTTTATTATAAATAAAATTATATTTTAAAAATATATTATAAATTAAAGTTAATTAAACTTAAAAGCTAGTTAAAAGTAATACATTTAATAAAAATAAAATTTTTACTTTAACATTAGTAAAATAATAATAAATAAATATAATATTATTTTTATTATAATAAAAATATTAATTAAAGTAGCAAATAAAGTAAATATACTTAAAAATTATAATAATAAATTATTTATAACTTTTAAATAATATATTATATAAACTTTTTTTAATATAATAAGTAAAAAAACTAACTTAAAACTTATTAAAATTTAAAGCTAATAATTTAAAAATAAACAAGATTTTAAAATTTTTAATCTAATTATACTTTTTTAATATATTTAATTTTAATTTTAATTTTATTAAAAATAACTTAAAAATAATAATAATTTTATATATTTAAAATTTAAATTAAAAATAAAAAGTAAACACAATTTTTATATTTATATTTTTTATATACCTTTTTAATATTTTTTATTTAAATATTTACTATATTTTGATTTTTAAACTAATAACTTTATAATAACTTAAACTAATAAATAATTTAGTATTAAAAAATAACTTAAATAAAATAATGTTACTAATTGTTTATATATTTTAAAATTTTAACTACTTTTTTACTTTATTTTTAACTATTTTTTTAATTATTAATATTTGAAAACTATTAAAAACTATACTATTAAAAAAAGTAAAATTACCAATTCTTATTAAAAAAAATACTATAATTAATAATTAAATTATTAAACTAAGCTTTTTTTTATTTTATTAAATTTAATATAGTATTTTTTTTAATAAAGTAATTTTATATAACTATTTTTTTAAATAAATTTAATAACTTTAGATTTGTTTTTACTTATTTTATTTTTATATCAAATTAGCTAATATTAATAATTTTTACTTATTTTTTAATATAGTTTAAATTTTTCAAATAATAGTAATAAATATAATAAATTAAAATTAGCTAAAAAAATATTATATTAGTAAATAAGTTTTCATTATTTTATTTTAATTTAAAATATTAAAATATAAAACATTAGGATTTAAAGCTATAAATATTAAATTTATTAATTAAGTTAGATTAATAATATTTTAAATATGAGAAAATATATATAAACTTACTTATATATTAATTAAGTTTTTAAAAAATAGTTAAAAAAGTAATATTTTATATAGCTTTTAAAATTAGTATATATTTTAACTTTAGCTATTTATATATAAAATGTATAATACAATATCATTAAAAATAGCTATAAGTTAACTAAAATAAGTTTATTTACTTTATATTTTCAATGATAGTTAAATATATATATATAGTTTTTTAGTATTAATATTTCTTTTTAATACTTAAATATTAAAATATTTCTAACTTTTTGAGCTTTTAACCCTAATTAATCTTATAAAATTTGCAATAACTTTATATTTAAAGCTCTTTCTAGTCCTTAAACTTTTCAGTAATTTTTTTAAACTTTATTTTAAAATAATATATTATTCTTTTTGTAAAAGGTAAAAATGAAACTTTTTATAACTAGGTACATTTACTCTATAAAGAGAAGATAGTCTAATTAAAATTTATCCATTCTAATAGCTGGTTGTCCTCCTTATCTATTAAATAAGTTGCACAAGCTTACTTTCAGCTTACATTTGCTAATAAATCCTAAAACCTTTATATCTTTATATAAAATAAAAAAGTTAAACCTTTTAGTTTTTTAAAATTAATAAAAACCAGTTACATTTTTTATTAAAGTTTTTAATTAAAAAGTCAGTTACATTTACTAAATTTTTTTGCTTATTTAGAAATGATTTCCATAATCTGATAAGTGTTTACAGTCAGATAGCTAGAAATTAGAGAATTATAAAATAAACTACAAATTAATTTTGATTTAAAACAAATCATTTTAAATAATCTCAACTAAATTATATGTGATCAGCTCAAAGATCAATTCTAACCATTACTTATTGATGGGAAACGTATAAGCCTTATTATATAATACTTTTTAGCTTATGAAAAGTCACATAGGTTCAGGTACAACACCCAAATAATGCCAATATCCACGGACACCCCTTGCGTACTCTAAGAGATGCTGTAATGATTTGAAGATAGACTGTATCGACCAAACTCCTACTTTTCTTAACCTCCTACTCCGTTCTCTTTCGTCCATAACTAATCCTACCAAACTTTTAGTTGACTCTTCACTAATCTGATCAATAAGATCGCAGTCGTGCATAGTGAAAGCGCCTAGGAATAAGCTTTTAGGCACTTTAACTTTGCAGCGGATAGGAATGGATGTCCTGTTAGCGTTCATAAATGCAACTACTGGTCGAACTATAGCCTGAGAAGCTATACTGAGGGAATCCTGCCTTATAGGAATTGCAGCACGCACATTGCGTAATAAAAATCTAACATCAAAGTATAACTCAGGGATTTTGGAATCGTTAAAAACTGGAAGTGGAATATCGGTTAAGGTGAGGTGACCTAACTTAGCAGCAACGTAAGTGTCTAATTTGTTGACGATATCTATAGCTAGCCGTTGCAGAAGGTCGTCCAATTCGGTAGGGATTACCAAGGACACGTCAATATCAACACTTCCACTGGTAATCCACGAGAAAGGAGCAGCACGGCCACCGTTAAATTGATCAATAGGTACTCCATCAACTTTAAAATGCGCCTAGTTATCACAAAGTTAGTCAATTCAAATTAGCTATTTCATTTACCTTGCGTACAGGATGAGTGAGAGCACTCTCTAATTTTGCATAACCTTGAGCTTGATGTAAGGAAAATAGACAATTATCAAACATTCCTACTAAATTAGTAGCAGCCATAAAATCGTATAAAAGCCAGTGGCTACGAAATTGTGGTAAATTTGCAGTGAAAATTGAAAATTGGAAAGGTCGGAATCCAAAAGGATACTTGACTAAAACCATTAAATCTTCTATAACTAAATTTTCCAACTCAAAATAGGGATAAGCTAAATGGTAGTTCCGACTTGCTTCACTTTCAAATTTATAATCAGGTGGATATGTAACTTTACTACGGTCTAAAAATTTTAAATTAAATCAACACAAAATTTAAAAAATTATATTTTACCTATCGTTCCACGTACACCTTTCAAGTTACAATCCTTGATTATCCCTTTACCATCAATCCAACGCATTAAAGATAAAGTAATGTCTATCGTTTCAAATTCACATTCCCATATTTGTTTATAAAAGGGTTCTGATGATAAATCGTATTTAACTTTAACGTTAGTTAACCTAATTTTATTCTCTTTCCAATTGGGTAAAACGGCTGACTGTATATTTATTTCCATACCAGTTTGCTTCGATAATGTTTTACTAAGCTGTCGAGTTATTAGATCTAAATTCAAAAGTAAATAAAATAGCTTTTAAATCTATTACCGTTGAATTGCATTGAATTTGCTAAAAATAACCCTAGTGAAACGAAAGTTGTAGTTCCAATTAAAATAAATAATCCATGCGATAAAAACACCCAACTAAACAAAGCGCTAAAATCATCTACCGTCCAAGGACGTTTCTGTTTCATTAAAAATAATTTAAACCTTTCACCCAACTTAAGTTTCTTTGTTGAAGGTTGAGTACTATACCGTGCCAAATTAAATATCCGGTTATGTGATCGATAAATCTAAATACTTAAACTTTAACTTAAAATTAAAAGTTTAAAAATATTATAGCACTTAAACATATTTTAAAATAAAAAGATTGTAAAAATTTATTTATTTACCTCCAAATGGCAACCTAAAGTTACTTTTATCGGCTTCACAGTTAGTAAAGTTTTATTTGTAGGTCTTATAGCTAAATTGAACACATATTTTCGCAACATAGACATCTCTTATACCTATTCTTCAAACTATTCTATATACTTGTATCCTTTTTTTATAAGTTGGAATAAGTAACTATATAAAAAGTTTGATTTAAAAGTCGAGATGAATCTTGTAAATTCCATAAAAAATTTCAAGCTTAAGTTGAATTTTCAATCCCTGACTTACTTGATTATCTGAAACTTGGTTCCTATTAGCTAATTTGAAAGATCTAAACAAAAATCTTAAGAATTGTGGTGAACAATTTAAGCAACATAACTGATCTCCATCCAATTAAAACTAAAGTTTGTTTTTAAGGATATATTTTTTAGATAATGTGAATGCCCTAACAAATGCTTAAGCTATCCCTCAAATACAAAATGGATGGGCAAATCTATAAGAATAAGAACCAAAATTATCAGGAACTAAATTTCTCCGATAAGTTAATATTTAATTTCTAAAAACTATACTAAAAACCAAATGATTAAAAACTTAAGCAATAAATTTAAAGCTTAAAGCAAATCCAACTTAGTATAGACTGAGTAGTACTTGCTTAAATATTTGATTACCAGTCCCCTAAATGCCATTCAAACATTTTATATTAACTTATTGTCTCTACTCTCCTTTTATTCCAAATAATACTTAACTTTATAATTATAATTCTACTTAAATACTACATTTAACCTATAGTTTTTTAATTATGTTTAATATCTTACTTATTTATATAAAAAACTATATTGTTTGATATTTGTACTAAATTTGGAAATTAGAAAATAGCTAATTAATTTCTTTCAATTAAAGTATTTATTATATACTTTAATATTAACTTACTTTTAAATTATAGTATTATAAACTAAATTTATTTAAATTAAAAATAATAATAATATTTTTATATGTTAATTTTACTTATTAAGTATAAATTTTATTAAAATTATAATCTTTTAATATTATTTAATTATAAAAAATATTTTAAATAACTAATAGTTTTATAAATATAATAGTCTAAATAATATATAAAATATAATATATAAGTAGTATTAAAAATACTAAAAGAATACTAAAAGAGTAAAATATAAATAAAAAAGCTTATTAATTTTTTATTTTAATAATAAATAAATATATATTAAAACTTAAATTTTAGTAATACTTTATTATATAAAATATTACTTCAAGTTTTAAAAAAATTAGTTTACTTTATTTAGCTATATAACTTAAATTTAATTTACATACTTTTAAAAATAAAGTAAAAACTAAAATAATAACTTTTAAAAATTAAAAATTAATTTAAAATAACTATATTATTATTTTAAATAATTAATAAAAATTATAATTTAGTTTTTTTCTAAATTTAGCTAATTACTTTTAAATTATTTTAACTTTTTTATACTTTATTTTTAGTTATTTATACAATTAAAAATAATATAAATTATTAATAGTAAAGCAGAATTTATTTTTAAAAATCTAAATTTGTAATTAAATAATTATTAAATTAGTTTTTTATCTAAATAAAAACTAAATTTAAAATTTAAAATAAATAATAATAATTAATTATTTAATTAAAACTAAAATATAAATATAGCTAAAAATATTTAATAGTAAAGTATAAATATTTAATTACTTAAATCTATAAATAAAATTAATAATAAATTAATAATTTATTTATAAAATAAAACCAAAGCTATAATTAGTTTAATTATAGCTAATTTACTTTTAATATAATAAAGATAAATATTTTTTAATATAGCATTTTTTAATTTTTTTTAATTATAGCTAATTTTATAGATTTTTTTTTATTATATTAAATTTTTTGCTTTTTTATTTATTGTTTTAACATTTTATGCTTTATTTAATACTCTTATTTATTTTTATTTTTATTTTAATTTACTTATTAATTTTATTCTTTTATTATTACTTTTTAATTTTAGTTATTAGTTTATTTTTTATATATAGTTTTTATACTTTAATTTTAATTATTAGTTTTTATTTAAAAAAAAATTACATTTATTTAGTTTAAATTATAAATATTTTTTTAAATATAAAACTTATACTTTTTTAATATATAAGAAAAAATAAATTTATAATGTATAATACTATTAAGTATTAAATATAATAAATTAATAATATAAAATTTTATTTTTTTAGCTATTTTAAAAAGATTTTTAGCATTTATAAAAATAAATAGCCTTTAAACTTTATAAAGTATAAAAATAATTTTAAAAAAATAATATATATTTAAAATATTTTTATTGAAGTTTACTATAGTAAAATAGTATATATATATTTTATTAATTTTTAGAAAACATTTTAGTAGTTTTAAATAAATTTGTAAATTTTGCTTTTATTATAACAAATTTCTTAAGAATTATTTAGCATTTAATTTTTATTTATTTATTTATAATTTTAGCTTTTACCAATAGTTGTTTTAATGATAAAAATATATCAGTTATTCACTGGAAGGAGCTAATCTATACTAAAATATAAATTTGGTAAAAGTAGTTAGCCTGCTTAAAATTTTATACTTCTTTTAGTCTAGAGAAGATGATAGTGATTTTGAATAAAACTCCATTTACATTATAAAACAAGTATGGATAGAACAGTTTAAGTGCTAGAAGAAAGCAATATCTCAGTCTAGAGCTTGTAGATTAAGGTTTAGTTTTTGCAACTGAAGTTTTTTTATAGCATGTAATAACTGCTTTCATCAATAATCTGTTAAAAAAATGATGACGAAATGCAAGCTTGAACCAATCAAATAAATTAATGTTTGATAACAGTATGAATAGTTTAAAGTTGATCAACTTTGATTTGGATGGATTGCTGAAAGATATAAAGTCATATTATGAATTTAGTTAATGGAACTGAAAATGGTATATTTTTGATTTTAAAATAGTAAATTAATTAAAATTAAGAATCGATAGATTCTGAGACATATGAAAATTTAAAATTTAGCTATAGTATAGATGATCTGGTTAGGTAACTTTTAAATTCAGCTGTTTATTAAAAAGTGATAACAGTATATTAGCGTTAGAGAAAAGTATTGATAGCTCATTGTACGAAGATTTAGCAAATAAAGAAGTAAAGTTGAGAGATTAGTTGTTACTTATATATTAAAGGAAAACAATTACGAAGCTTTAGCAATGACGCAAAAATTAAAAGGGTCATTTGATAGATATAATGATTTTATTATGAGTGATAGATGCAAAATTGAAAATTTGACGAGTATACGAGATAAAATTCTTGAGCGTAATCAAATTAGAAAACTTCGTTTAAAAAACAACTTAAAAGAACTTGAAATGCAAAAATTAGATTTACAAAACACGACTAAAACGATAAAACATACAAAGTAACAAGATTTAATTAATAAAACTAATTTAATAGAATTTTGGGCAATGATAACTCAAGATTAATTAAAATATCTCTTAAAAAGATCGTTAACGAATTAATTTTCCTTTATAATATTAAAAAAGTGAGTATTTATTATTTGGGTTTTGCTAATATTCATATCAGTTAGATGACCATAAAATTAGCATACTTAATATTCCGCTCAGTTTACCTGTCAAAATTAAAAAAGGTATTTTACTTTACTAAATTTATACGTTCTCGTCTTTTATTTGAATGTTATATAAACAGTACTATTTTATGAACAATAAACTTTCAATAACTGATATTAAGTAAGTTGCTCTCTATGTGCTCCCAAAGGTTATTTAGATATTTCGCTGCCTAGTTTCAATGTAGGAATGGGATATTTAGCAAGTTTAGTTTATCATTTGGCCTTTTATCTTAATATAAGCCTCAAACATCCTATTCAGCTTCAAGGTTCGCGTAGTACTATAATTGATCAGCTGACAGACATACTAGGAGAACTCGATTCGGAATCACCTACCAGGTAGCTTTATAAGAATATTTTTAATAACATGTCCAGCTATACGTTATTCGTTGAAAACACTGGCTACTATGATGAGTTTTTAATAGCGCTCAGATTGCTAAATATTGATATAGAACAGGTTTGCTTTTATTTCTTTGAACTTAAGCTAAAATTATAGTTAGGAGTTGTAGTAGATCTTCAATTTAATAATTTGGATACTACTATTTACAACTTAACTTGTCTACTTAATAAACTTTGCTAACACTAATTTAATAGTTGATTTTATTTCTAATTTATTATAAAGTATGAATATTTAACATGTTGCTTTTAAATATTATAACTTTATAGTAGATACAAAAATAAACTATGCTGTATATTAAAGATGTATAAATCTATATATTTTAAATTTTAAAATCAGTAAACTTTAATTTATATAAATATACAATACATTATTTTTTAAGGCTTTAAGGATTATATTCTTAAATATATATATTTATTCAATTTCTAACAGATAACATATTTGTTTTAATTGTTACTAAAAAGTATTTAATTAATTAAAGTTATATATTAAAAATATATGAAAATTTGGCATTAAAGAATATTCTAACTTTAATTTTTACATATTTAAATTAAAAAAATTCAAATTCAAATTCAAATTTAATACTGCTTTATAAGTTATTTATTAAAATTAATTATTTAAATTAAAGCTTTAGTTTAGTAAACTAAATAGATAATTAGTTACTTTTAAAAATAGCTAATTTTAACTTTAAAATTAAATAAAAAAGTATTTACTTAATAAATTAGGTAAATAATAAATGTATATATTATATATTAAGCTTTTTATATATTAAAAAGCTTAAAATATTTATAAGTTTTATTAAAAGTTATTAATAATGCAAAAAATTAAAATAGTATTTATACTATTTAATAATATTTATATTATTTTTAAAAGTACTATACTTTTTAAAAACTAATTTATACTATATATATTATATTTATATACTTATTTTATTAGCAAGCTTAATATAATATATTATTAAGCTTTATATTTACTTCTAATATAATATAGTTGCTTATAATACTATTTTAAACTTATTACTAAAACATAATTATTTAAATAAATATAAAACTAAATTATAAATATAATATATATTATACTATAAATTGTTATATTATATTTATTAATAGCTAGCTTTAACTAAAAGTAAGCTTAAAAAATATAAGCTTTTTAAGTTTAAATTTAACTAGCTAGCTTTTTAAATATAAAAACTAAAATAAGTAAAATATTATTATTATTAGCTATAATACTAGTTATACTTATAAGTTATAAAATTAAAATTTATTATATTTATATAATAAATAGTATAAATTTAAACTAAATAATATAATATAAAATACATTTTACTTTTATAAAGTTTTAAAAATACTAGTTACTTTACTTAATAATTGTATACCTTAAATTATACTAACTATTATATATTTATAATAATTAGTATAATAATATTTTAACAGTATAATTAGAATTATATATTAATAATATAAAAGAATTAAAAACTTAATATTAATTTAAGTAAGATATAACTTTATTTTAATAAGTTTAAATAAGCAACTACTATTAAATAATAATAAATAATTTATTTTTTAATAATAGCTATTTTAAGCTTTTTTATAAACTTTTTTTTATAATTAAAAAATATTTTTATATAATAAACAAGCTTTAAAAACTAAAAAAAGACTTTTAATTTAATAAAACTATTTTTATTATTTTTAAATGTAATTAATTTTAAAAAAAAAATTAAGCTAATAAAATTAGCTAAAATAAATAAATAAATTTAGATTTATAAGCAATAAATAAAATATATTATACTTATATTATAAGTAAAATAGTATAAAAGTAAGTAATAATTATAAAAATAAGGTATATATTTAAAAATTATATTATTTATATAGTAAATTTATATAATTAAAAGTAAACTAAAGCTAACTAAAGCTTAACTTTAGTTAAATATTTAAAGCTATTTTTTATAGTATATTGCATTATAAAAAATATATAATTATATAATATATAGTACTATAGCTTACTTTATATAGTAAAGCAAATCTATATATTTATACTTTTATTTTTATAATAAAAATTAAAAAAAATTAAAAATAAATAAAATAAGCAAATTTTAAATAATATAAAAAACTAAAACTAAGCTTTAATACTATAATATATTATTAAAATAGTTTTAAAAAAATGATTGTATAAAAAAATATATTATACTAAAAGTATATTAATTATTTAAATAATATTATCTAAATTTATATAGCAAATCTATATAATTAAATGTAAATATAATAAGTAAAATATATTTATAATATAGCTATATAAATGAAAATTATATATATTAGCCTAATTAAAACTATAGATATTTATAAGTTATAGCTATTAATTTTAATTATATATTATATAATTTAAATTAATTTAGTAGCTTTAAAGTTAATTATTAAAACTATATTTTAATATAAAACTTTATTATATAGTAGTAAAGTATAAAAGTATAGTTTTTATACTAATTTTTTACTACTATTTTAATTAATAATTATACTAAAGCTTTATATATTATATATATAAAATAATTTATTAAGCTTATACTTTATTTTTATATATAGTAAAAAAAAGCTAATAATTTAATTTAGTAATATTTTAAAATATATAATTAGCTATTTTCAAAAGTAGCTAATTATATATTTATTTAAATTTTAAGTAATTGATTATTAATTAATTTTTTTTAAAAATATTATATAGTAATAAAAATTTACTTTTAACTATTATTGTAAATATTTTAATTTTATAAACCTATTTTTATATTATATTTAACTAATTTTATTTATTTATTTAAAGCTTTTATATAATTTTTTAGTATTCAGTAATATATTTTTATTAATTATAGCTTTTTGATATTATAAATTATTAAAAAATAAGCTTAAGTAAATAATTTCTTTTTAAAATTTATCAATAAACTAAGATAAATTAAGATATAATTTTAAACTATAACAAGTTTTTTAAAAAAGCTTTATATATATATAATTTAATATATAAATTATTTTTTTAAAAAATATAATATATATTTCAATTTAGATAAGTTATATATTTTTTATTTTCTATTTTTAAAATTTTTAAATTTTTTTTTTCATAATTTAATAATTAAAAAATCTGTTTTTTAAGCTATAATGGTAATATAAGATAAAAAAATAGATGCATATTTATATACATATTTATTTAAATGTGATTAGAAAATGGCTAAAAATAAAAAAACAAAAATATATATAAATAAAGCATTAATTTATTATTATTATATAATAAAACCTAACTAGTTAAATCTTACCTATATTTATCAGCTAGTGTATTCTATGTAAGTTGATTAAGCAAATGTTAAATTATTACAAAACAAGGCTTTAAGTTAGAATTCTATAGTGTGAGTCAAAAGTAAAAATTATAATGAACACAAAGAATGCTTCTGTTGAACTTTGCTAAATTTACCTTTCTGGTTAACCTACAAGAAAGCTACATATTCTAGAAGGCAAGTAATAAATAATTACTGCCTATAGTTCTGACATTCGATTGGCAATTTATAATAACAACATCTATATAGTTGATGCAACAAATTATTTTACCATTTCTAAATTAACTAAAAGAAAAAATATACTCTTTATATTAGGAGTCAAAATAGGTTTTGGAATACAAAAACAAAGCCCATCCAACACACATGTAGCAAATGCATATTTAAGAACAATTAAACTTTTAAAATCAAAATTGGCAACGAACTGGCATTAACCGCTGTCTTGGGTATCACCATAGACCCTATTAAGCTGAGGTGATTAGTCCACTTTGTAACTGGCTTGTACGGAATTTTGCGGTAGCTTTTACATGGAAAGGTTCGCTTAAGCAGCTCTTTTTTAATTAAAAAATTAGTTAGATTAGCGATGAGTAGATAAGAGTGGTTACTTTGTTACTGAGTGGGGCTAAGAAAATATAAAATAAATCAGTGTCGCAAGGTATTGTTGCTTAAACGATATATCTAATTACATTGCTATAGTTCTTTCTACTCTTCCACTTTCTAGTGATATATAAGTATCGAATAATAAAATTTCTAATTAAAGGCACTATAATTAAATACAAACACGTTAATCAAAAGATAAAAATAAGAAAAAGTTATGTTTCGTAAAATAGTTTGTTGCTAATAAATCATGCTTGAGAAATGAGATACTAAATTTTACTGAGTATATAAATAAAAGCAGGGGTTTGAAAACTGAAATTATTCCAAAGATTTAAGTAATTCACGGTCCCAGAGGTAAAGGCCAAGACCATCACCACCTACAAGATTAAGTTGGGTGATATAGCTTGAAAGCTGCTTAATAGCATCGACCTGTTCACTTAAAAACTCACCTTCAAGATATGAAGTCATCTGAGGGTCGTTGGATTCTTCAGAAACCTTATGTAAGTTAAGTAAAGAGCGGTTTACATCTTTCTCTAGCTGTAAAGCGGCTTCAACAGCGTTCTTGGCAGATTTCCACTCAGTTTCAGGACCTTCGATGGCTTGTAACATTACTCTACCACCACGCTTATTCTGGTAACTTATAAGTTTGAATGCATGCTCCGATTCCTATTCAATGTTAGTATAGCTAAACTAAATATAAGCCATTACTTCTTCAGACGACTTTTTAAAGAACTTTTCTAAACCTGGCAGAGCGACACTATCACGACCAAAGTAAGCTGCCATGGAGGCGTAGACCAAAGAAGCGCGTTGTTCCATATTGATCTGCTCATTTAGAGATTCTTCTGAAGAGGTTGAGAAATTTTGACGGGCTAAGGCGGAAGACATTTTGTAGTTAGTAGTTTGAGTTTATGAAAAAAACTATATTTAAGAGAGCTAATCTCTTTTATATCTAGATTGGATATCAAATAGATCTTGATTGATTGTGTACTGAAACGTATTTCTAAGCCTGTTTATCAGAATACTTTATCTCATTCCTTTGTAACACTTCCAAATCTTATACAAAAGCCTATCAAATTCAATCTAGTACGTTACCTATTTGTTGACAAATTTACTAGTTTATAATTTTTAAGGGTCAACATTAATTTATGACTTTCTACAAATAGAAATAAACGCTAACTTTAAATAATTAAATTCAAGTAACTACGTCAAATTTAAAAATTTTAAAAACTTGTTTTCTTCATAATTAATCATGAAGATAATTTAGTACTAATAAGATATCAGTATAGATTAGGATTACTGGTTGTAGATGAAAATATAAATTGAGAATATCTTATCTCTTTATCTAAATCTAATCTAAACTAACAGTCATCTATGAAACATTATTAGAAAAAGTTAAATACTTTTGATGAATTGGATAAACTCCAATCCATTTTCAAAAAAAAATTTAAGGGTGTTAAATATACTGTAAATTTAAATTTATAAAAGTTTTTTATTTTTAATGCTTAAAATATCTTCCTACATAGTAAGAGTGATAGTATACTAATAGCTATATATATATTATATAATATAAATATTTGAATTCTATTTTACAAGTTAAAATTAAAAATAATTAAATGTTTAATTAGTTAATATATTTATACAATTAAAATAGTATAGTTTATTATTAGAATATATAATTATATATTAACTGCTTTATGTTGTTAAGTTTATAGCTTAATAGAGTTAAATAAAAATTAGGCTTTTTTAAATTAAATTAGTTAATATATTTATACAATTAAAATAGTATAGTTTATTATAAATATTAAATATTTTTATTAAGCTTATAATAATATATAATTTTAAATATTAAAAAATATATAAAAAGTAGTAAAGTTATATAAATTTCTTTAAATTTAAATACTTTTAAAAAATTAATTCTTTTAAAATTACACATTATTTTTTTAGTATTTTAATAGCTTATTAATTTTTTTTATTTAAGTATTATTTTTAAAGCTATATTAAATAAACAATTATTTAATTTAAAAAAGCTAATTTTTTTTTTAAAAATTGATAAAAAAATTAAGCTAAAACTAAATATATAATATTTAGTATATTTTATAAAAGTTTTTAAAATTTTAAAAAGTAAATATTATTTATAAATATATATATACTACTATATAATAAGTATATATTTTTAATATTTTATATATTAATTAAATAAAAATAAAAATAAAAATAAATTTTACTTTATAAATATTAATAGCTATAAATTATAAATGTAATTAAATTTTATATATTTTTTAGCTATTATTTACAATTTTTTAGGTATATTACAATAATAATATTATAAAAATATACTAATTTTTTTAAAAAATCTTAATATAGTATAATATATTTATATATTAAAAAAGCTAATAAATTTATTATATACTTATAAAAAAATAAAATATTATTGCTTATACTATATTTATAGAGTAAATATAATAATATAAAAGTAAGTTAATAATTATAAAACTTTAAAATTTAAAATAGATAAAGTATAAGTTTAATTTATTTAGCTTTATTAAATGAGTTTAATTTTTATTTACTTATAAAAATTTAAAGCTTTTTTTTTACTATATTTTATTTTATATAAAAAAGTAAAGCTATAAAGTTATACTTTTATTTTTTTATATTTATATAGCTATATTATAAAGCCTAAAAAATATTTAAATATAAATAAAATTAAACACTTTTTAAGTTTTGCTAAATATTTAAATAAAATTTTAATATTATAGTATATTATTAAATAGTTTAGAAAAAATAAGTAGTATAATATTAAAATATAGCTTTAGTATTAAAAATATATAAAATAAGTATATTAATTATTTATATAATTATTAAAACTTATTTAACTATATAGCAAATTATAGCTTATAATAATTTAGTAATAATAAAGTTAATTTTTAAAGCTATACTTTAATAATATAAAAGATTTTAAATATATTAAATATATAAAATACTATATTAAGCTTTTTAACTAATTTAAAAATATTTTTTTATACTATATATTACTTAAATTTTAGCTTAATTAAAAATGCAAAAAAATATTAACTAAAATTATACTTTATTTTTTCTTAAATAACAGAGAAAAAAATACTAATATTTTAGAAAATTATATTAAATATACTATTTATATAATTAGAAAGCAAAATGCTAGTAAAGCTAATATAAAAAAAACTTATAAATAGTTATAAAAAGTATATAAATTTTAAATATATAAATTAATAAAGTAGATAAAGCTTAAAATTTATAGCTAAAAGCTATAAAATATAGGCTTAAATAATAAAAAAGTATTTTAATATAAATAAATCTTTTTTAAAATTATTATAATAAAATTTTAAAAAATTAAACTTATATTAGTATTTTAAATTTTAAAAAAATAAAGTATTAATAAAAATATTAACTATTTTATAGCTAGTTTATCTTTAGCTTTTTTAATTTTATATATAAATTTTAGTAAAATATGCTAAAAGTTTTATAATTATATATATATATAATTAAAACCTAAATTTACTAAGCTTTTTATATAAAAATTAGCTATTTTTAAAAATAGTTTATTTTTTATTTAGTAAAATAATTTACTTTTATTAAATTATTTAATAATAGTTAAATTTTTAAATAGTAGCTAACTTTTTTTATAATAAAATTTAAAAAAAGTAAAGCTTTTTTTAATATAATAAAACTAAATAATTAAGTATAAAAAATAAAAAAAATATAACTAAAATTAATACTATTTTAAGTAATTATTTAATAAAAATTTATTATACTAAAATAGTAGTTTTATATTAATAATAGTAGCTTAAACACTATTTTAATTAAAATTAAAGCTTTAAAATAATTATTTATAAAATAAAAAAATTATAAAATAAAATAAAGTAATATAAATAGCTTTAATAAAAAATAAAAGCTATAAATATAATAGTAGTAAAAATATTTTTTTTTACTAATATAATACTTAGCTAATATATAATATAAAATTTAATTTATAATACTATATTTAAACTAATATATAAGTATAAAAATATAAAATATTATAATAATATTATAATAATAAATAATGTGAGTTTGTTTAAAAATATATAAAAAAATTATTATAATATTAGTATTAATAATAATAAATAATATAATAATAGTTATAATTTAGTAAATAATAATACTAATATTTATATTAATTTTTTTTAATAAAATAAACTAACTTATATATATATATAATAATAATTAGTTTACTATATATATAAAATAATTAGTTCATTATATATATATAACTAATAAAGTAAGTTTTTTAATTATTAATATATATATATAGTATAAGTAAAATAAGTAAATAAAAAAGTTATAATAATTTTTTCTATAAAATATTATTTTAATATATTTAAAAAAGTAAACTATAAAGAAAAAATATAATATAAATATATAAAAAAAGCTTACTATTTATTATAAAGCTAATTATAATAATAAATATATATAAAGAGTTATAAATAAAATATTTAAGTTAGCAATTATTATAGCTATAATTATTAAAGTGTTATTAAAAATATATAAAAATAGAAACAATAATAATTATAAAAATATATATTATAAAACTAATTATAAAGTAAATATTATTATTTATTTATTTAAGTTTAATTAAATTTTAAATTTTTTATATACTAAATATAAATAATATAGTAAAATTATATAAAAGAGAAAAAAGTAAATTAAAATTATATAAAAGAGAAAAAAGTAAATTAAAATTAAAAATATAATTATAAAGTAAAAAAACAAGCTAATATAGCTAATAAATTAAATACAAATATAAAAAAGATTAAAATTTATTATAATCTATAAAGCTATAAAAATAAAAATAAAAAAGTTATATAAAAGAAAAAATAAAAATAAGATTAGTATAGCTAAATAAAATAATAATAACTACTAAATATTAAAATAAATAGTATATATAATATAAATACTTTATTTAAGTAAAAGTTTTTAAGTTTTTTTAAATTTTAGAAGTTTGCTAATTTTAAATTAAATTTTTAAATAATATAAAATAATATAAAAAAATATTAAGTAATGAAATATTTATTTTATTATAAATATATTAACTTTTTATAATTATTAAAATATAATAAGAAGTAACAAAAATAAAATAAAAAATATTTATAAAAAATAATAAAATAATAAAATAAAGTAAAATAATATATATATAAAGTATTAAAAAAAGAAAATAGAAAAAGAGAAGAAAAATAAAATATTTATATTCTTAAATAATATAAATATTATTTAAGCATAATTCAATATATATATAATATAAATATAATTTAACTATTTTTTTAAATAATTTAACTCTAAATTAATAGCAATTTTAAGGTAATTTTAGAGATTACTAATAAATGTATTGTTAGCTTATTTTTTTCAAGCAAAATATTATATATATTTTTTATTATAATAAATATATCTTTTAGTTTACTATTTTTTTTTCACTATTTTAAAATAATTTATCAATAATTTAAAGTTATTAGTAGTGTGTTATTTTGAAGATATACTCTGTTAGTTGTAAGATAAAATTAGAAACCCAATTTACTATATATATTATTTATTCTTTTTTATATAAATAGTAATATTTTATTTTAAAAAAGTAAATTTAGTTTTATGCAATTTTTAGTTTATATAAAGAATTTGAAGAATATGCTTTGCAATATATAAGAAAGGCATTAATTTATTGATTTGTATTTAAACCATATATTATAGTAAATTTACTATTTCAAAAAACTTTTCCTAATTTTTAAAATCACTAGTTAATTTAAGTAATATTAAAAACAAAAATACTTGTGAAATCATCCAGTGTAAAAAAATAATTACATTTAATCCACTATACTTAAACTTTTATAGAGTTAATTAAAATCAGGTTTATATTAGAAAACTTATTAAATTTCTAATAGATATACTGTGCTTATAACAAAAATATTTCAAAATAACTGTAATACTACAATAAAAATATTTAATCAGAATTATTATAATATAAATAGTTAACAAGAGATAGTTAATTTTAGCGTAAACTAAAAATTGAAAAGCTTAACATTAAAATTATCATGAAATCCTAGATAGAGAATTAAAAATTAATGAATTATAAATAACTTCAAAAATTGTAAGGCTGTTTACAGATATAACAGTTAAACGTTGATTTCTTTCAAATTAAATAAAATAATTAAGAAATTAGATAACGGTTGAAGCCTCACCAGTAAAAAAATTAGTAACTCCTGCGAAACTTTGATCTAATATGAGCTTCTTTTAAAATCTGATTGATATAAATATAGTCCTGGTTTGTTTGGGTAGTAATATTATCGTTAGTAAAACTTATTTCATTAGAAATATGTATTTTTCTATTTAAATATAGCGTTGGTATTAAAATTTATAGTAAAAAGTTACCCATTGAAACCACCTGAGTAATCGAATGCGCCTAAAAGTTTAGATTTCTTTAAACTTTCTGAACTCACAAGTCGATCAGAATTTAATACTAATTCGCTGAATTGTCTTTCTAATTGATTTTCGTCCACATAATTCCGCTTTACTGTCATTTTTTATTTAGCGTTAAGGTTTTAGGATGGAATTGGAAGCTAGAAAACTATGAACTCTGACTCAGTAAACTGTGCTATTTAAACTTTAGAGAATCTACGTAACCTAATAAAGTTGCCTAAGCTTATTATTTGTCTTCAATATAGTAATAATTATAGATTATTGGATACCGCATTTAAAGTTAACAGAATAAAAAATTATTTGCAAATTAAAAATGCACAAAATTTTCAAACCAAATCAAACTTTTATTTTTCGATAATAAAAATGAGCAAAAAAGAAAAAGGTGCGAAGAAGGATAGCAAGAGTCTCCTCAAAGAAGAAGAGGAAAGGTTACAAGCTGTACTGTTAGCAGATTCGTTTGATACTAAGCTACTTCCATTAACTTCAGAAATACCTCGATCATTATTAAAAGTATGCAATTTACCATTGATAGAGTATAGTTTAGAGATGTTAATAAAATCTCATGTACAAGAAATTTTTATTGTTGCATGTTATCAAGCTGAGAAGATCAAAAATTATATAAAGTAAGAATTCTAAATATTTAAGCTTATATTTATTTTTGTAGCAATTCAAAGTGGGTTAAATCGGGTTCTTCAGTCACTGTTCAAGTAATTATAACTCAACAACTTTTATCGGTAGGTGATGCTTTAAGAGAGATAGACCGATTATCAATAATTAGATCTGATTTCGTTTTACTTTCAGGTGATGTAGTATCCAATATGAATCTTCAAAGTGCTATAGAGGCTCACAAGTACTTTTCAAACCAAAGTAAAAAATTTAACTCTATTTTAGAGCACGTAGGGAAAGTAATCCAAATGCAATTATGACAATGATAGTAAAACCTTCATCTTTAACTCATCCAACCCGATTACCCGATTTTGACCCAGTTTATGTGTTAGATGCAAATAGTTACGAATGTCTATATTATGAGTCTTTAAATGCCTTCCCTCAACCCGACGAAATCGCAATCCCGTTAGAAACTATCGATGCCAAAGCGAAAGGACAGGATTTAGAGATTCGTAGAGATTTAGTGGATTGTTTTATCGATATATGTTCGGTGGAAGTCCCTGCCCTATTTACCGAAAACTTCGACTACCAACATTTGAGGAAACATTTCGTTCACGGAGTATTAACTTCTGACCTGCTAGGGAAATCGATTCACTGCCACATTTTGGACAAATACTATGCATCACGCGTCTCAGGTCCCAAGTTGTTTGCAGCTGTTTCACTTGATATTATGGGTAGATGGACTTACCCTTTGGTACCGGATTCTAATCTCCTGGGTGATACCACCTATACTTATGATAGACGTCAAATTTATAAGGAGGAGGGTGTGGATTTAGCACGTTCTTGCGTACTTGAACGTAGAGTTGTTGTTGGTGAAGGTTCACGTATAGGTGCTAATTCCAAGCTGATTGATACTGTTATTGGTAAAAATTGTATTATCGGTGATAACGTTCGTTTGAACCAGGCCTTTATTTCCGATAATGTAACTATAGAAAACAATTGTTCCATTAGTACTACTATTATCGGCAACAATGTAAAAATACTATCGGGTGTTACCATAAACAAAGGATGTATAATTTCGGATGAATGCCAAATAGGCCCAGATACAATAATCCCTGAATTCACTAAACTTACACTGAGTACTGCCGACACTTCTGAAGATACCCCATCTCTATACGGTGACAATGTAGCAATTTATGAAGACGTCTTAAGTGATGATGGTGGTCAAGATTCCGATGAAGAATCCAATTCCAGCAAAAATACCAAGCATAACTTCTTGCTTACCCAACTTGCACGTGAGTGGAGTGACCTATCACCAATTGCAGCCGTAGAAGACCTTTTAACAGATAAAAGTGAGGCTGAAGAAAGTGACGAGGAAATTGACGAATTGGAAGAAGAAGACCGTAGAGCACTTGAGTTCGAGAGAGAGGCCCGTTCTACTGTAGAGCGTGCCATCAAGGAAGGTCTTTCCATCGACAACGCCGTCCTGGAACTAACCTCCTTACGTATGTCCTACAACGCCCAGTTTATCCAGGTTCGTGAGTGTATCATCCCTCAGTTATTGACTTTCCTGGATAAAAGTAAACCGCTCGATAAAGCACTAGGTACCCTGTTCAAAAGGTGGGCTCCCCTGATTTCTAAATTTACTATCAGCGAATACGACATGATCGACGCTATCGATATATTTATGGTACGTTTTTATTCGTTTGTAACAATACTAATTTTATAATAGGCAAGCTGTGCGGACTCTCCTGTTGGAGTGAAAATGTTCCCATTAGGGTTGCACTGTCTCTATGAGCTAGACGTTTTCTCGGAAGATGCAATCCTTCAGTGGTTTGAGAGCGATGATAACGATCGCCTTGAAGACCATGCTGCTGAATATAAAAAATTGAGGGCTTCAGTAAGCTTCTATTTATAAATAAGTACTAAACCTTTTTTAGGCAAAACCTTTCGTGGATTGGTTAAACGAAGCTGAAGAAGATTCGGATTAATAAATCAATAAAATTTTATTTACACTTTTATTTATTTAACGAAGTACTTTTAAATATTTTGCATACTAGTCCAGATATATTTAGTTTTAAATGTATCTTAACTTTAGGTTGATTTCAATATATGAATACGATTAGTTCATATTTTTAAAATTTGATTATATACCTTACCTAATATCACGCTATTTTAAATATCCAGAGAAATTTGACTTCCTTATTTATAAATGCAACCAATCTATACCTAATAATATAATTGATGAATAACATCTTTACAATTAAAATTTTTCATAAAAGTTCAAATTACAATTCTAAAACTTTTTCGAAACTGTTGTACTTGAAATCTGCAATTTACCTTACATTAACGAATGTCAGGTATATCAAAATTGAAAATTTTACTTTTATCTATTTAAACTGTCCAAATAAAATTCTACAAATTGTTAAGCATCTAACTAAAAGTTTTTAAGAAATTTAGTTATATTAAAATTTAAAAATTTTAAAAATCAAATCAAATTTACATTTAGTGCTAAAATTTTTAATATATTCTTACTTACAATTAATTAATTGTAGACATTTTAGTATAATATGGTGTCCTAACTACTATATTAAATGAAATTTCCAAGTATTTTCGATGAACCGTTAAAGTTTTATATTTAAATAACTATAATAAATAGTTATATAAATACAAAATAATAAACTTTTATAGCATCATTTTTTTGATAAGTTTTTGTTTTATATTTAAAATTTAAAATCATAGTAATACTTTAAAATGAATATTCAACGTTAGGTTAATATATAAAAATTTAGCTCAGTAGTTGTTTTCTCAAAATTTATTAAAAAATCATTGATATGTTCCACTACATTTACAATTGTTAACTTTTACTTTTATTATCTATAATTACTTAGTTGTGCTAAGTAAACTTTATAGCATAATTATCATTGTACAATAAACCTTCTAAATATTTATTAAAATGATAGATGAAATATAAAGTTAATATAGTACAATTAAATAATTTTAAGTCAAAAAAAATAAAAACTAAAATTGTAAATGTAGCAAAACAACTAATAATTTTTTAGTTCACTTTGGAATAGTTATT